>JBBPBX010009700.1:0-34814 GCA_038048925.1 Garcialebias charrua | reverse complement strand
CAAAAAATAAAAAAACGGAATCACATTTGAAAAAACTGAAGACACATTTGAAAAAAACTTTATCACATTTGAAGAAAATGGAATCACATTAGAAAAGAACAGAATCACATTAGAAAAACGAAATCACATTAGAAAAATCAGAATCACATTTAAAAAAATGGAATCGCATTTGAAAAAAACGGAATAAATCAAAAATTACAGGTAGTCCTCGACTTACGACGGTCTCGAGTTACGACGTTTCGCGGTTATGACGCACCTCCCATTAAAAAAAATAAAAAAAATTAAAGTAAAAAAAATTTTGAAAATTTTATTTTGAAAAGCTGAGTTACGCAGTTTCCGGTTTTACTAGCTGCGGAGGCTACAGCTGCCCTGTACTCTCTAAAAAAGCCAAGTCTGGTCCTCTGGACATTCAAAAAACAAAACAAAACTGTACATAGTACAACTTACTGTTACTGTGTGTACTGTGAACGCGGTTTTACATCGTAAATGAATGCATACGGAGGATGGACTGAGCTGCACGGCGGTTTTACGACGTAAACACAATACAGAATACAGAGGAGGGACGGAGAAACGGCTTCACCAGCATAACAGTAGGTTATTACCTATTTTTTCCCTTCATTATGGCTCCAAATGTATGTGTTTAGATAATTATGTAGGGTACTGTGTTAGGATAGGCTAAGTGCTTGGTAAAATACAGTACTGTACGTATATGGTTCAGTATGTACGTATGTTCCGACTTACGTCGAAATTCGCTTTACGCCGCCGCGCAGGAACGGAACTCCATTGTAACCTGTATATAATTTCAAATTTTTTCTAATGCAATTTCATTTTTTTCCAAATATCAGTGTTTCCCCTACCATTATACAAGCGGGGTGCTCCACCCTGCCTACAAAACTGAACTTGCCCCCCACCCCCACTGACATAGCACTAAGCTAGCAGCGTGAAATACAGGCTCTGCTAAAAAGCTAAAGGCAGCACTCACATTGCCTTTCTCTCAAGCTGAACACCACCCCCACGCACACACACACACATACACACACTCAAAAACTGTCTGTATAAACAGCACACAACTCAGATATGTCAAGCTAAGCTAGCAGCGCACAATACAGGTGCGCTAGCTAAAAGCTAAAGGTGCCTCTTCCCTCATGATGAATGCACCCCCGACCGTTAGTACAAGCTGCGCTCAGAAATGTCTCCGTCCCCCGTCAACAAAAATCATGGATGAGATGAGCACCCCGCCATGGCAAGTTAACTAGGGGAAACACTGCATGTGATACCGTATTTTTTTCCAGCTGTGATTCCAGTCACTTCCGCTTTGGCTTAAAGGTCCACTGACATGAATTTTTTACTATTCATAAAATTGCTCAAAATATATATATTTTATCATTAAATATGTTTGTTTTTGCAAACAAAATGATAAATCACTTTAATTTTGCTTTAAAAGTGATTTTGAACTTCAAGCCGTGTTTAATCATGGGAAATCCGATTACAGGTAGTCCACGATTTACGAGCGCTCTGATCTACAAGGTTCTGGACTTACGAGCTGGCGATTTTTTTGAAAAAACGCAAAAAATACTGAGTTTTTCTGTGTTTTTTCACCACAGTTCGTTAGCTAAACATGTGGACACACGTTTCCGATCATTTTTATGCACTCATAAGCAGTTTTTCGATGAAAAACGAGTGTTCGTAGTCGCGCTAGCAAAACCGTTCCAATTTACGAGCGAAATTCCGGACTTACGAGACACGTGGCGGCCGTTCCAAATTACGAGATTTCCGGTTTACGAGCGCCTCGTTGTAACGGAACTCGCTTGTAAATCGGGGACTACCTGTACACTCGAACGCACCATATGTGATGTCACACTGGGCAGAGGGCTGTGGTGTCTTTAATAGCGGACAATTTAAAACTGGACAAATTTATCAATCTATGTGAAGATTTGAGCTATTCGTCTTCATTTTGGGAAGCAGAAAATAGTTTGGGTGATGGAACAAGAAACAACAGAATCTAATTTAGGTCTGATTCTGTATTAGACTTCCTTCATGTCGAGATGCTCATACCTGCGCACTGTGACAAGCCCAGAGCTCTGCCCGGTGTGACATCACAGATGGTGCGTTCGTGTGTAATCGGATTTCCCATGATTAAACACGGCTTGAAGTTCAAAATCACTTTTAAAGCAAAATTAAAGTGATTTATCATTTTGTTTGCAAAAACGAACATATTTAAATGATAAAATATATATATATTGAGCAATTTTATGAATAGTAAAAAAATCATGTCAGTGGACCTTTAATATAATTCCGTTTTTTCAAATGTTGTTCATTTACACCTTAAGGCCACCGTAACGCACACTACAACACCAAAACAAATACTTGCCTTGCTGGAAAGTGCCCCACCCCCGCTGCACTTTGCCCACTTGGAGAAAATTCCATTTCGGCACACACTCATCCCCATTAATCTCCTGGCTCCAGCCTCTCCCCATAAACCTTTAACCTTCGGTCCAACTCCAAAGTTGCCTCGGAGCTCTCCATCATCCCACCGTAACCTCCCACATCCAGCCCGCCTCGTCTCCCCGGAGGAAGTCGATCCTGCTCCAATTAAACCGGCATTCTTCACATGCTTCCCCCGTCGCTCTCGTCTTCTCAGACTATATATATATATTTGTTGACACGCCCGCTGGCGTCTGATGATATAAAATGCTGTGAATGTGTTGGAGTGAGAAGTTTTAACTGTTTGTGATTTATGTGACGCCGCCGTGGTCTCTATCGAGGCTAGACCTTCAGTCGGTTGAACAAACCACAACACGCTGATGGTGCAGACGTTAAGGATGACATCACTTTACTTTCCGCTTCACTTTCTAGGAACTCCCTGAACAGGAAGTGCTTTCCCCCGTTTTTATCAATCAGGTCTGACTCGTAGTGTTTTACAGTCACCACCAACAACTTGAACAGAAACACGAACAGAACCAACCATGTGAACACAGAACCTGAAGAAGTCCACCCATTTCTGTCCCAAGATTACCCAGAAGCCCTTGCAGCTCACCCAACCTATGGCGTTCAAGTACAGTACAAAGTACATGTAATTTCAATAATTCACATTGAAAGTTAATTGTTGCCCACAGAACTTACCGTTTCTGTAAAATTTAGTCTTTTAATGAAACCAAAATGCAACTTTACAATAATTATCAGCATAAACCTAAATATGATATTTAATCTGCATTTTAAAGAGCAAACTACAATGTCAGTGCGGGTTTTTGAATCTACAGGTTGAAATTGAATGCATCACAAAGTTTCATGTGCTTAAAAAAACAACTAAATAAATAACAGCATGGCCTTCCTGAAGGCTCATACCTCTGTGTATTAGTCCCGCCCACTCTACATCAACATTCTGATTGGTTAATTTTCCAGTCAGTAAACAAACTCCTCCTGCAGAGACTGAACTCCGCCTTCTCTGCTGACAGTGAAGTCCTGACCAACGAGGGAGAACCATCAAACATGTTTCTACCTGGATACACAAATTTAAAATAATCTGATTGGATAACTGGATTTTCATGACTTAAAAATAAATATATTTTTTAAGTCAACTGCAAAGTAGTTTACAGAAAGTATGCAAAAAAATGAGAAACTACATAGAAAAAATATGTTTTTTTAAATGAACATCAAATAATTAATTTAAATGCAACATTTTATATGTGCTCAATTCTTAGGCCTTCACTGAAGGGGTAGAAGGCCCCGAGAGTTATTTGATTATTATATAAAGTTTAAATGGGTCACAGAAAATTGGATTTTACTTGACAGAACTGACATTTTGATATATTTTAGATTATTATATATTTTTTTACATTAAAGCTTAAGTTTGATAATTTTTACATATATTTACAAGGGCTATTCAGCTGTTGATGATGTCACAGTCAAAACCTTTGGAAACAAGCTTCTTGCTCCCACAACACTTTTTAACATAAACACATTTGACATCAATATGTAGGCATTTTTTAACTTTGTTCACTGCTACAGGGCAAACAGTTGTGTCTGAAAACGCAAAGTGAACCCTCAAACTTCCATAAACCAGTCGTATTATATCTAAAAATATTCTCTTCAAATTTAGAATATTTGTTGATCTGCTTATCTCTTATATAAAACACTATAAAAGATAAACATGTGACCACCAGAGTCTTCTGCAAATCAGGTTTCAAGGATTTCCTAGTTCTGACTTAAAGGTTGGTAACTTATTGAGGTTTATATTTCAGTCTGTGTTTCTGTCTGCCTCTTATGTGGTTATTATGGTGACCATAACGAGCCACAGGCTTTAACATCTCTGTCGACTTGGTTCTTTTTACACATTTTAAAGCATCTACAGGGGGTCCCCGACTTACGAGCGAGTTCCGTTCCTCCGACTATCTCGTAAGACAAAATCTCGTATGTCGGAACACGAAACACGTGTTGCTCGTAAGTCCGGATTTTCGGTAGTAAGTCGGAAAATTCATGCTAGCGCTACTACGAACACTCGTTTTTCATCACAAACGTTCATACTACAGGTGGTCACCGACTTACGAGCGCTCTTACCTACAAGGTTCCGGACTTACGAGCTGGCGAATGAGCAGTAAATTTGTAAAGAACATACAAAAAATACTGCACTTTTATGTGTTTTTAGATGAAAGTGTGTTAGCTAACCGTTTGGAAACAAGTTTCTGAGCATGTTTATGAACTAGTATGAACATTTGTGATGAAAAACGAGTGTTCGTAGTAGCGCTAGCATAAATTTTCCGACTTACGACCGAAAATCCGGACTTACGAGAACACGCGTTTCGTGTTCCGACGTACGAATTTTCGTCTTACAAGAGAGCCTCGCAGGAACGGAACTCGCTCGTAAGTCAGGGACTACCTGTAGTTCATAAACATGCTCAGAAACTTGTTTCGAAATGGTTAGCTAACACACTTTCATCTAAAAACACATAAAAGTGCTGTATTTTCTGTATGTTCTTTACAAATTTACTGTTCGTTAGTGAGCTCGTAAGTCCGGAACCTCGTAAGTAAGAGCGCTCGTAAGTCAGGGACCCCCTGTATATGTTCTTGTATTGTTGTTCTCTCACCTGTTTTGAAGATCTCGTAGCGCAGAGAGAAGCCCGCCCCCTGATGGGCGTAGTCCGATACGAATCGGATCTGGAGCGAGGGCCCCGACGAGATGATGGGTGCGGGGGCGATGTTGCTGCAGTGTCGACCCAAAACGTCAGCCGCATCTAAGATTCCATCGCGGATCTCTATGAAGTCGTACCTGAACCGCAAAAATAAAATAAATAAAAAAATCAATAATTTTTGGATTAAAGGAACAGCTCTAAATTAGTTTTAATTATTATTATTTGATAGATTCCAGTTTGTAAACGTAAATACAGTAATGAACCTTCTTCAAACACCAAAGTTAGTCATGGAGTTCCTCAGAGTTCGGTGCTTGGACCATTAATCTTTTCTTTATATATGCTTCCATTAAGTAAAGTTATTAAACAACATGGGATAAATTTTCATTGTTATGCTGATGATACAGAGTTATATTTGTCCAAGAAACCCGACGAATCCAATAAGACATAAAATATTTAAAAACTTGGATGACACTAAACAAAACAAATAGTTTTACAACAGCAGTGCTCAGTTTAGGGCAAACAATGTAAGCTTATAAAAACAAGACAACCAGATGTGGAGCAGAGTTCTGTTCTGGGACAGAAACATGAAGTCCAAGCAAATAATTTAGGAAAACCACATTAAAAAAAAAAAAAAGACTGGCGTTGTCTCCCCTCAGATGCTTTCAGCAAACGTAGCTTTTCTGACCCAGTTTTTCTCGGGACGGCACACTCAGATCTCTTTGATGACAGCTCAGGGCGAACGATCCCCGAACCACTGAATATTGGATCACAAGGACGGAAAACGGAGGGAGGGCTGGATTTCAAAACAGAACGCTCTTTTTTTAGGCGAGTGTCTGTTACGTCAATTACGAAATGGGTAAAAACGCAAACAGCTGGACGGATTCATTAATTAAAAGAAACAACAACAAAAAATGCAGAGGTTCACGAAAGAACAAAGAGGTGAGCGATGGGGGAGGAAACGTTAAGGACGTCAGCAGCTCAGCGTTGGGGTGTTAGAAAGTTTAACTGGGATAAATAAACTTAAAGACGCCTCTCTTATTAACTTCCACATGCTTGTTCTCTCAGCTCATCGCTGACCTTCGACCGGTTAACTGACCCTGAACGATTAAAGCAAATTCTTAACTGTCAGCTCGGTGTGTGAGGAAGACAAACATAAACAAAAAGCGCACCTGGCTAATCCAGAATTAGCTCACATGCTTCTGCCGCTTTGGAAAAGCATCAGAGATTAAAGCTAAAAGGAGCCATGTCTCAGGTTAAATTAAAATAAAGGGAAAAAAAGGCATAAAGTCACAAAAAGATGAGAAAAATTAAATTTATGGGGTAGTCTAAAACGGAGTTAATCTGATTCAAGAGGGTTGACAGAGCTACCGTATTTTCCTGCGTATAAGTCGCAGGGTTTTTCTGCACAGATTTGTCAGTCCTGCGACTGATACGCCAAAGTGACTTATATACGTTTATTTTTCCATATACATAACGCAATCTTCAGTGCTGGGCAACGCTAATCCAAAAATTAGTTCCGCTATTTCTAAAGCGCTTATTAATTTATTTAGGTCCGCAATTTCAAAAGCGCTTATGTCTTAGGAAAACTTGCGGAAGCTAATTTTAAAAGCGCTAAAGTGCAAATGGCGAACTACTTTTTAAAATCCAGCAGATTTGACCATTTTGTGAAACAGTTAAGCTCAGGAATCCTTGTGCTATAAAGTCAGCTAAGAAATATACATTTTTAAGCGTTTATTTAGCTAAATTTAAAGAAATAAAGCCGTCCCACACGCGCGCATGAAATGGCAAACAACTTTTTTAAATCCAGCAGATTTGACCATTTCGTGAAACGGTTAAGCTCAGGAACCTTTGTGCTATAAAGTCAGCTAAGAAATATATTTTTTCTCAGCAAAGAAATAATTGTTTTTACCGTGTTTTCTTGTAAAGTACAGTATTTTCTGGTGTATAGGTCGCACCTGTGTATAGGTCGCATTGCTGCAAATGTCTGCCACAGGAGCGCACAGCAAGGCTTTTAAGAAGATTAACACTTAAAAACAATTATTTGTTTGATAAAAATTATAGCAAATATGTGTCTGAGCTGAACGTTTCCTTAATAAATGAACGTAATTGTGAAATCAGCTGGATTTTAAAATTTGTTTCGCCGAAAGTGATAACAAGACATACAGTATATAGGTCGCACCTGTGTATAGGTCGCAGGTCTTAAAAATACCATAAAAAGGTGCGACCTATACACCGGAAAATACGGTAAGTCCTTCGTGTGGGCTCGCTTCTGTGGCCGCCATTTTGAGCAGGGCAAATGAGGCGCTGACGCGTCGCGTAGCGGTGACGCATAACAGGTAATAGCCAATAGGGCCCCTTAGGGCGAGCCCCGCTCTTAAATCAACCGGACGACTGCTCACGGACCACATCCGGCGCTGACCGGATGTGGTCCGTGAGCAGTCGTCCGGTTGATTTAAGAGCCCGTAAATAAGTTTTTTCGTTTTTACTGATAGATAATTAGTTATTAGCGGTACTGCATTTTAAATGGAAATAGCGCAAATCCGCTTATGAATTATAAAAATGAGTAAATCCGCTATAGCGCTAACAAATTGTTTAGGTCCGCTATTAGCGTATTAGCGCATTAGCGGGCTGGTGCCCACCTTTGGCAATTTTATAGCGCTAAGAAATTGTTTAGGTCCGCTATTAGCGTATTAGAGCATTAGCGGGCTGGTGCCCACCTTTGGCAATTTTCGACTGATGCTTTAAATGTTCATTCATACTGACATGAACCGGAGTAAACATTACCATTTGCAGCCAATAGAGGCGCGAGAGGGCCCTCTAGGCTTTCGACAGCTACCGGTAGGCGTATATGTTGTTCCTGTACCGCTGCCCCCGCCAAACATTGACTAGTAAAGTGCATTTATTTAAGGAAAAAAATAAACTGAGACACACCTTTGCAAAGTCGAGCAAACAAATAATTGTTTTTAAGTGTTAATCTTGTTAAATTTCGAAGAACTGCAACAGTGAGTTCTTCCGTGCGCGCTCCCGCGGCTGCCAATTGATTTTTGGCACAACACAGGCCCATGTTTCCCGGGGATCAGCAGTGACGCATAATAAACACAACTTATGTTTTGTTTCCTCTTCGTGATGCTTTTTTACTGGTGTGACTTATAATCTGGAGCAACTTATACGCCATAAAATATGATAATACCCTGATGCATGCTCAATAATCTAGGTAGAAAAATCTAAAAAAGCTAAGTCTGGTCCTCTGGACATTCAAAAAACAAAACAAAAAAAAGCACAAAAAAATCTGTAGAAACGTTTCGTCTTTCGTCCAAAAGACTTCGGAAATCTTTTGGACGAAAGACGAAACGTTTCTACAGTTTTTTTGCTTTGTTTTGTTTTTTGGATGTCCAGAGGACCAGACTTAGCTTTTTTAGATATGATAATTAGGGGTGCACCGATTTATCGGCCTCGATTTCCTTAATTTTGGGAAATCGGAAATCGGCCAATGCTTGCATGAGAAACCGATTTTACAGATTTTTTGGGGTTTTAACAACAATTGTCTGAACTTCATTTATATTTCAGAGCACTACAGTACCTTGTGACCAGTTAAAACAAGTTTGTATTGTTTCTAAAATATTGTTCAAGGGTCTGTTTTTCAACAAAATAAAATTGAAATTTGAAGGCGCATTGTGACCTTACAACATCTAACAGTGTTGCTTATAAAACAAAATCGGTATCGGCCAAAATCGGAACCGGCAAGTCAGACTTTGTAGAAATCGGTGATCGGCCAAAAAACTGCAATCGGTGCAACCCTAATGATAATCAATGTTAGCACACACTAAAATGTCCAAATCATTTTTTTTAACATATAGCAAATATATACCATGACTAGCTTAAAGACGTCCCCAGCACATATTTAAGCATTAAAAAGTTTAAAAGACAGAAAAGGGTGGACGTCGGTCTACATTCCTACCCTCACCTATGGTCACGAACTCTGGGTATTGACCGAAAGAATTACGTATATTGTGGATACAGATGGTTGAAATTAGTTTCCTCCGCAGGGTAGCTGGACTCTCCCTTAGAGATAGGGTGAGAAGTTCAGTGATCTGGGAGAGACTCGGAGTAGAACCACTGCTCCTCCACATCCAGAGAGCCTGTTGGTTCAACTGATAAGGATGCTTTGGGGCCCCCCGAGCTAGAAAAGGTGGATGTGGAAAAAGATGTCTGAGCCTCCTTGTTTAATCTGATCCCCACAAGACCTGATTTCTGAACAAGCAGAAGATGATGGATGGACGGAAGGATGGATGGATTGATAAAAGCTCATTTAAGACCTTTGAACATGGACATAGGAATGTATTTGCCACAGGTGTTGCATAGATTACAGGTAACCTTTTTGTCTAAATTAAATACAAAGAAGAAAGTTTAAGGGGTACAATCGTCCAAAAGGGGAACTGATGGCAAAATATGAATATTTAGAACTAAATTGTCCTCATATGATTACACGTTTGTATTTGAATGAGCTATTTGAGATCCTTCACCAACACAGGTGCTGTGGAATGAAAACTAAGACCATGTTTTATGCATTACCTGTAATAAGAGACGCTGTAGCATCGTTGATTTGTAACACAGGGTCGTCTCAGGCTCGGAAACACCAGGTTTCAGCAGAATAATTTTAGGTTGGGGCAATATTGGAGGGTATGGAAATCTCTTTAATTTTTGTTTTCTAGTAGCCTGGTGGTAAGGTAATGTTTAGAACAGGTTTTATAGTTATAATCTTTTTTTCCCCCCACAGGCCATCAGACTCCAGAGTTTCCACTTTCCACTCTTCTTGACTCTCTGATGCCGCATTTCTTGAGTTTTCCACCATGTTTAGATGTTGCACGGCAGTGAGTAATTTTCTTGTTTTTCAGCCCGCATGTTGCGTTTTCCGTTGTAGCTAACTGCATCGCCGCAGGAGCCCTGCAGCTACCGGGGGGGACTCCCTCACAAACCCCCTCTCGTCTGAATTAGTTCACGTGAAGCTGTCAAACAACCGCTGTTGTCTCGCTAATTAGCATATAGGCTGTGTGACGCTGACAAAGCATTAGATATATTTATAGGTTTTAAGGCACATTTAAACTCTTGCTAATCTAGAAACAACCTCTTGTTGCTGCTCTGAAACAGAAACAGTGTTCAGAAACGCTGCGACTGAGCAATCAGCTCAAGCCTGCGGCTGTTTGTGTCTAAGCTATAAGATGCCTTTTGTTGTGCCAGGTTGAAATAAAACCTGGATTAAGTAGAGTTTCTAAGCCTCTTTATTTGGCTATCTCATTCCAGCAGCACACTGACTTCAATGTCGAGCAATCGAGTTAAGACTGCTGATCGAGGGATAATCCCACTGCGTTAATCTGGGTCAGACTGGCATATGCACAGGTGAGGATCGAAACACCAAATGGCTGAGATAAACGTGTAACGCTGCACTTTAAATGCTCTTCTTCAGACTGTTTTGCACAGTTTAAAGAGAAGTTTAGCCATGAAAGTACAAAACTTCTTAATATCTTTGGTGTAGATTCGGAAAACTGGGATTAAAGGCCTTTGTACCTTTTTGGTGGTCCCAACAAGGGGTAGGGGTATCCCAATATTTGAGAAATCAAAGGTAATATGGCTATCTAGACCTTTAACAAAGAATTTCTTTTTTTTTTATTAAAAAAATCAAAGGCAGATGGTGTCCTTGAATTCCCTCCTCGTGTTCTGCAGAAGTCGGTTAATCACCCATTGATTCAAATCAGGTGTGATGGAGCAAAGAAATATCAAAAACATGCAGGGTAGTGGCCCTCAAGGGCCAGGATTAGACAGCCCTGCACTAAAGATGCTCACAAATCCACCTACCGAAGTATATTTTTCCAAAGCTCAAGAAAATCCAGTGGTATACTTGTTGCAAACTAGAAAACTATACAATCTAATATTGTCAGTTTACATCACAAGTGTCAAATTCAAGGCTCAAGGGCCAAAATATGGCTTTTGTTAGCATCTTATCTGGTCCCCAAGATGATATTTTAAAAGTGAAATATTTCCATTGCTACTCATTTTACTGAAAACAATGAAGCATAATTTTTTTGGTGTGGACTTCTCTCGATGATCAACATTGAAGCCAAGAACAACTGGCTTGAATTTTTGCGTAATCATTGATTTAGATGCAGAAAAAGCGACAGAGAACACAACCAATGAAACTCTTGTTGAGGAACCTGCGACCAAGAAAATATGTCAGGTATCTGACTGGAGTTAACTGGAGTTAATGTATAGAGTGAAAATGGCCCTTGAGTTGCAATGTTTTATATTTTGGACCCTTTTGTAATAGAGTTTGATACCCCTGGTTTATAGGTAAGGAAGTACTGATAATGGAAGCATTTGGTTCTTGAAGTGATGTCCCATTCCACCCATGTATTCATCCATCCATCTATTCATCCATCCATTCATCCTCTTTACCCATGTCTTCCTTTTTGGGTCACGAGGGTCACTGGTGCCCATGTCAGCTATCACTGTGCAAGAAGTGGGGGACACCCTGGACAGGTCTCCAGTCAATCACTGGGACAAATAGAGACAAACAAGACAAACAACCATTCACTCACCTAGGCACAATTTAGAGTTACCAATCAGCCTACATGTTTTTGGTCTGTGGGAGGAAACCGGAGTACCCGGAGAAAACCCACACATGTACGGAAAGAACATGCAAACTCCACCCAGAATGACCCCCTGGCCGGGATGCGATCCAGCGACATCCTTGCTGAGAGGCGGCAGCTCAACCAAATGCGCCATAGTGCTGCAAAGTGATGTCCCATTCCATAAAATAATATTTTCTCTGGTACCACTTAAATTTAGCGCCAATGGAAAATTTTGGGCACCTTCATGGAGATGTAAAAGATTCTTGGCTTTATTGGCAAACAGGAGTACCGGTATGTTCAAATATGACAATCCTAAAAGTATTAATGAATGGTGAGACCATTCATTAATGGTCTCTAAAGAGGTGTACACTGATTCAGGCAACAGAAATTAGACCATAATGACCCACACACAGGTTTCTAATCTTTACACAATGAAATACTGAATCAACTTGGGCTCAGACTGCAATCAACATATTGGTTTTATTCATGACAAGACCTCAATAAATATTCAGTTAAGGCACTTGAAGGTTGGTCCTGAATCTCTCTAATGCTGCTGAGTAAGGAAGCTGATGTCCAATACTCTTGTGCATGTCTTGCTTGTAATCCTGCATTACAGAGGCGATCGTAAAAGCTTTAGTGTCACAGTGAGTCTGAGAGCCACCGCTGTCCCTAAGTACGCCTGCTTAAGGCTGAAACTTACACATGCAACATTCAAGAATGCGCCAACTAACACACAGAGATACAGGGCAAATGCAGGCGTGCACATACACACCCGGCGCCGTATCTCCAACACCACGGATAAAAGGCCCGTGAAAGAGCTGAGAGCCTAATTAGGTTTTAATTGATTTTGGAGTGGGTCTTTATCCTTCTTTCTGTCTGCCTCTCTCCTGTCGTGGATTAGCGTCAGTGAGTGAGTGTTCCTCAGATGTGATTATTGACCTGTTCGCTCAGCCTCTCCCCAGGCTCTGATGAATACATGCATGAGGGCCTGACGTGTGAGAGTCCCACTGTCTGCCTGTCTCGAGCGCACATTTGAACGCATTCCAGGGCATTGCACATACGTCTCCGGCACATGCGCACCGGCACACATTGGAGAAATAAAGCAGACGGACGAATAAGAGACTGTTTTCTGTCTGACACCAACCGTTCACCTTTCCCCATCTTTCTGTCTACATAACCTGTCCAATGTTCAGGGAGCCATAGCGTCACCCTCCCTCATTTCCCCATTAGGGAATAGCTGCAGCACAGGGCGAGGGGTTAAGGAAACTAAAAACTCTCAAGGGTCTGTAATTCTGCACTGGTCCAGACATGTCTCCTCTTCCTCTGCGCTCATATATCACAGCGCCCCTTCGTCAAGGCGACTAATTGCCTTTCGCACCTTTGTTGTTTGCAAGCAACTAGGGACACATCCTACAGCCAGCAGCACCGTCCCAAACACGAGTTCAGGGTGTAGACACCAAATTCATCCACATCTCTAGTTCTCTCAAACAAGTCTTTGTGGCCTTATGAGCTCTAGGTCAACATCTGTCCAATAAACACCTGCCGATTTAGGGATAAGTAACAGACGCGCTTTTGTATTTTCTGTAAAAATCAACAAGTTCATATTCTTTAGAAGATTTTATTTAGCCGCATCTAAATACCCACACAAATGCACAAAGACGTCATTGAGAATTTGAAAATTGAAGCAAAAGATAAATTTTTTTCCCAGGACTTTAGTTGCTGTGTGATTTATTTCGTTTGTGCAGATAACAAAGCAACAGCTGTTCTTGAATGTGGGTAAGTCAAACTTGGCTGCTTTCAGACACTTGGGGCTTCCAGCTAAGATGATTTTCCTCTTTGCTGCTTCTTTGTCCCCCCACACCCCCCCTTCCTTGTTTCCCACTTTTAGAAACCCACAAAATCCCAATCTGGTAAACAATGAAGTGTCACTTCAACGTCTCCCTCTTGGTGATTTACAGAAGAAGAAATTAAGGAAGGCAGAGTCTGTGCAGCTGACACGGTTATTCACATTTCTAAGCGTACGCCCAACTCCACCCATCCTCAAAGGGGACTCTAATAAACCATAAGTGCCTCTGAAATATTAACTAGATACTGCGAGCGAAATCCCAGCAGATCAGCAGGGCCTGCCATCTTCAATCTAGCCCCCAAACAAACAGCACTTCTCCCGTTCGTCTCCTCATGCCTCACTGCGCTCTTCTACTGTCCATCACAGATTCATATTTACAGATGGCTGGGGCATAACCGCTGACCGCAGGCCATATCGGCTCGGCCCCAGACCTTCTAGCACCGCATCGATCTGAAACGTCAGTCTATAAACGCTGTCTGAGCTGAAGCCTTGACCCCTGCTGCTCCTGATGGATGTGGCTTAACTGAACTGTGGCAACAAATATATCCCAGTTTTATTTATTTTTTACTGTTTTAATCACCCGCTGCCATGAAAAGAGAGTGACATATAATTGCCTGTACGTGTTTGCAAAATATCTCACGAAGCAGCGGAAAGATTTGAATGAAACTCTCAGAAAGCGATCAACGGATGTACACCTGCAACTCTTCAACTTGTGGAGTCTATCCTATTCAAGATGGCTGCCACGGCTAATCAACCTTAAAGTCCATGACCCACCATGTTTTCAAATTGCATCGCCATTAATATTTAATAGTGAATTAAATTATGATACAGGAGCGTTTATTGATATTGTAGAGAAATAACGCTAAATGTGTTGTTTCATGATTTTTAGCATATTTAAACAGTGGCGCTCCGGAAAAGTCTGCCCCTCTCCATATATGGGCATTGACGTCACTCAGGTTTCCGCCTTTAAATTCCGACAGAGTTAGAACGTGCCCCATGGATCAACTAGTAGCGTTCTTATTTCTGACCAGAGTAGTTACGAATAAAAACTAAGAAAATGCTGAACCGATGTGTTGCCCAGCATTTGGATTTAAGGGGAAAAGTTGTACGAGACAGAAAGAAGAATGTGCTTCTCCCTGGAAACTGGACTTATCTCCCTCCGAGGACCGAGCAGCGAAGAAGGCCCGCACCTCGACAGTTGTAAGAAAACGGGAGGTTTTGGGGGTAAGACTTTGCTCAATTTAATTTTTGACATCAGAACAGAATGAATAATAGAGCAGGCTTTTAAATGTACCATAGTTTGGTAATATTCACGCCACTTTTTCATGAAAATGAGTGTCGCTAGCCTGTGGCTGGTTAGCATAATGCTAATGCTATGCTAGTTAGCATAATATGTGTCTCAGCTTTGTGTCCGGGTCTTAGGTCTGTATGTGTACGGCAGCAGCAGCTGCGATGACTGTCGGTTCTTATGTACGAGTGTGTGGGTCGAGCTCAGTGTCCAGTTCTGAGCTGTCCAGGTTCTGAGCTGTCCGGATCTGAGGTCTGTATGTGCGCGGCGGCAGCAGCTGCGATGACTGTCGGTTCTCATGTACGAGTGTGTGGGTCGAGCTCAATGTCCGGTCCTGAGCTGTCCGGGTTCTGAGCTGTCCGGGTCTGAGGTCTGTATGTGCGCGGCGGCAGTTGCGATGACTGGCTTCTGAGATCCTTTTTTTTGCGTCACTCAGGAGTTCGGCAATCTTGGGAGGAGTTTCCGGATGCTTCCAGAAACTCCGTTGTTGTTGGGGTTTTTTTCACACTTGCATGGCCAAAATGCAAAAATGAAAATAGACATCATATTCTACTACAGTAATTGTCCAATATGGTGAATTGTTACTATCACGGTGGGTGTTGTCCTTTAAAAGGATGGTCTACCATAATCCAGGGAATTGTATTGTGGAATGGTTTGGAGAAAGATGTAAAAAAAAAAAAGCCAAGTCAATGTTTATGCTTAAGAAAATGATCAAAACCGAATTGTTGAAAAAAAATATATGAAGTAGTTTTGTGTGTAATGTATGATAACTAGAAAATTGAATGAGTTATTCATTTTGTTCTGTTGAAGGAGTTATTCATTTTGTTCTGATAGTTGTTGTTTGAACTGATTGTTTGAAAAAAGAGGCAGATATAACTAGATTTTTTCTGCTTTCTGCTTTCTTTCATTTTATATTTTGTTTTCATATCATATATGTGATTGTTTTGTTTTGTATTTTACTTTAAAATGATTTTTTTTTAATTTGCCATCTTTTAATGTGTCACATAAAACGCTAATACCTGTGCCTTTATCTTCTTTCCAAGGTATGGACGTGCATAAGACAAGCTCCTAACAGAAGCTGTGGCCTTCTCTCTAATTCTTACCCAGGGACGTTGTGTTAGCTGACAGAGGCTTTGGTATTAAAGACAGTGTGGGAGTCAAGGTCAAGGTTCTTTATTGTCATTCACATTGCATGTTGTACATGAGGTGGAACAAAATTGTATACATAGGGGCCCAGTTACAGCCAACAAAAGTATAAATGAATGATGTGTGCTGAGGTGGCCCTGTGATGGACTAGCAACACGTCCAGGGTGTACCTTGCCCCTCACACAGTGATTGCTGGACATGGGCACCGGTGACCCCCGTGACCCAAAAATGGAAGAAGCGTGTTAAAGATAATGGATGGATGTGTGCTGAGGTTAAAATCCCATCATTCACTAAATGGAGATGTCAACTTGATGCTAATGATGTTGAAAACACACAAGCACACCTTATGCCCCTTTTCCACCAGTCGGCTCGGGTCGGATGTTACGTCATATGTGCGTCGCAGAGACCCCCTTTCATCCTTTTCCACCGGATATTCCGTGCTAAGCCGCGCGAGATTTCTTGAGATTTTCGGGCTGGTTTCAGAGGGGTACTGAGGCGAGCTCACCCGCTCCGGAAGTAGGAAGGAGGAGACTCGAGCAGTTTTCACGGAAGCGAGGGAAGTGATCACGGCAGGACTTTACATGAATAACACGGTAAAAACAATTATTTTTTTTAAATTTATAGCAAAGATGGGTCTTCAGCTGAACGTGTTGCTCAAAACTGCAGGATTTTAAAAAGCAGGTTCGCCACGAGCAACACGCGGCGCGCGGGCGGCTTTATGTCTTTAAATGTAGCTCAATGAACAGATATAAAATATATTTCATAGCTGACTTTATAGTACGAGGGCTCCTGAGCTTAACCACGCTTTAATATTGTCACGTAGTGGTCAAATATGCTGCATTTAAAGTAGTTTCGCTTTGACTTCTTCCAAAACTGTGCTTGCACAACGAAAATAAATTATAAAAATTCGAATTTTATTTCAAATAACTCCAACAGGATACATTTAGTATATGAACATGTTGTGATCACACTAGATTTTTTTGAAAAATATCAGCTATGTGGTTTTTGATAGAATTGATAATATGTGATACAAAGTACAAGGGAGAAAATTAATGGAGGTAGCTTGACACATTTATGTCTATAAAACATTGAATTTTATTTCAAATAACTCCAACAGGATACATTTAGTATATGAACATGTTGTGATCACACTGTGTTGTTTAAAAAAAAAAAAAAACAGTTTCTGGACTAAATTAATCACATTTTTCTTTTACAGTCAACAGAAGAAAATCACCAGAATTCAACAACCTGTGTCATCTTCTGGAGGAAGACGTGAGACACCAGATGGAAATTTGTTACTTCTGTTTGTCACTTCAAACTTTTCCTATTAAACGTTATATTTTCTTAAGTGGTGTCCTCGAACATTCAATTTCCTAAACTTATTTTATAATGTGAAGTGTGTATTGTGTTTAAATCCATACTGGAAGTTAAGAGAACTTTCCATTTGCATTTGACCTTTAAAGAATCATAAGATAAAGATTATTAGAATCTGCTCAACTGTTATTACGTTATAAATTATTTGGTTCTAGGATGAAGTCATACAAAAAAAGTCAAAAATTAAAAGTGGCCAAAGTCCTTTGGACAGTTTAAAGTTAAAGAATTCACAGACCATCCATCTACCATCTACCATCTACCACCCAGCAGCAACTTTACCAGGGAGACACTGGCAGTTTCAAAGATCACAGTGTGATGTTTTAAATCAACTTTATTTATAAAGCACATTTTAAAAACCACAGGGTCAACCAAAGTGCTGTACAATAACATAAAAGACAAGTTAATTAAAAACTATAAAAAGCATACAAAAATAAATACATATACCAGTCTTACTGCAGGTGTGTTAACATGCCATAAAAGATAAGATCACGTGTTAAAAGCCAAGGAATAAATGTGTGTTTTTAAATAAGATTTAAAAAGTTTTGAGGACTGTCAGCAGCAACTGCTCAGCTGATCTGAGATCGGGGAGGGCAGGAAGGTTGAAGCAGCTCAGATAAATATGGTTTTGCAACTTTATCAAGCACCTTGTGCATAACTAAATAATAAAATATGCTTTAATACATTTTTATTGTCCATCCATCCATCCATCCATTTTCTTCCGCTTATCCGGGGTCGGGTCGCGGGGGTAGCAGCCTAAGTAGGGAGGCCCAGACTTCCCTCTCCCCAGCCACTTGGAGCAGCTCCTCTGGGGGAATCCCAAGGCGTTCCCAGGCCAGCCGAGAAACATAGTCCCTCCAGCGTATCCTGGGTCTTCCTCTGGGTCTCCTCCCGGTGGGACATGCCCGGAACACCTCACCAGGGAGGCGTCCAGGAGGCATCCTAACCAGATGCCCGAGCCACCTCAACTGGCTCCTCTCGATGTGGAGAAGCAGCGGCTCTACTCCGAGTCCCTCCCGGATGACTGAGCTTCTCACCCTATCTCTAAGGGAGAGTCCAGCCACCCTGCGGAGAAAACTCATTTCAGCCGCTTGTATCCGAGATCTTGTTCTTTCGGTCATAACCCAAAGCTCATGACCATAGATGAGGGTGGGAACGTAGATCGATCGGTAAATTGAGAGCTTTGCCTTTTGACTCAGCTCTCTCTTCACCACGACAGACCGGTACAGCGCCCGCTTCACTGCGGACGCTGCACCTATCCGCCTATCGATCTCACGCTCCAGTTTTCCCTCATTCGTGAACAAGATCCCGAGATACTTAAACTCCTCCACTTGGGTAAGGACCTCCTCCCCGACCCGGAGAGGGCACGCTACCCTTTTCCGGCTCAAGACCATGGCCTCGGATTTGGAGGAACTGATCCTCATCCCGGCCGCATCACATTCAGCTGCAAACCGCTCCAGCGAAAGCTGTAGATCACGAGCTGATGAAGCCAATAGGACCACATCATCTGCAAAAAACAGAGAAGCGATTCTAAGGCCACCAAAACGGATCCTCTCAACACCTTGGCTGCGCCTAGAAATTCTGTCCATAAAAGTTATAAACAGAATCGGTGACAAAGGGCAACCTTGGCGGAGTCCAACTCTCACCGGAAACGAGCCTGACTTACTGCCGGCAATGCGGACCAAGCTCTGACACCGGTCGTACAGGGACCTAACAGCCCATATCAATGGGCCTGGTACCCCATACTCCCGGAGTACCCGCCACAGAACCCCCCGAGGGACGCGGTCGAATGCCTTTTCCAAGTCTACAAAGCACATGTAAACTGGTTGGGCAAACTCCCACGCACCCTCCAGGACCCTGTTGAGGGTGTAGAGCTGGTCTAGTGTTCCACGACCAGGACGAAAACCACACTGCTCCTCCTGAATCCGAGGTTCGACTATCCGACGGACCCTCCTCTCCAGAACCCCTGAATAGACCTTACCAGGGAGGCTTAAGAGTGTGATCCCTCTATAGTTGGAACACACCCTACGGTCCCCCTTTTTGAATTGGGGTGTGGGGTGGGCGTGGACATTTTTATTGTAAAAATACTAAATTGGAAAATACATGGGTTTAAAGAAGGCAACAAGGTAGGATTATGAATTGGGTTTAAAGATTACAGCTCATGAGGTACTCATTATAGCATGACATCTCTTTCACAACATTCTGTCAAAGCCTTTATTGTGTTCTTCTTCTAGTGGTGGCTAGTACTGTAGTAAATAGCTTGAGGGAACACTACTGCCACCATGTGGTAAGACGAGTAGGATTCTGGACCCCGCCCACAGAAGGGGTACAAAAAAGCTGTGGAAACAGAACATAGATGTGACCCGACCCGAACTGAGCCGACCTGAGCCGATCCAACCCGAGCCGAGCCGAGCGGTGGAAAAGAGGCATTAGAATTCTTGTGGAAAGAGTGACTAGTTGCATGAGAAACGAATACAAAATGTTACACAGAACTACACCAGTTAACTATACTGGTGCTTACATGTGAGGGTGAAGAGGTGACACTTCTTCAGATTGTGTGTGTGCTACAGTTTAGTGAAAATGTGTTCTAGTGTTGTTGTAAATCTAATGCTAAATAAATCTTTTTTTTTTCTGCAAAAACTGAGTAGTGTGGGCTGTCTTCACAGTATTCTAACTTTTAAAAATCCTGTTACCATGGGTTTCATGAGCTGGAAGCTCAAATTATGTAAAATAAACAAATAAATACTTGATATTGTTTAAATTGTGGGCCCTGAATCTATCATCTATTAAAGATGAACTTTCTGAATGGAATTATGGAAGTTAAACAATTTTTCAATGATATTCTAATTTTTTGGAAAGGGTCTATCTATCTATCTATCTATCTATCTATCTATCTATCTATCTATCTATCTATCTATCTATCTATCTATCTATCTATCTATCTATCTATCTATCTATCTATCTATCTATCTATCTATCTATCTATCTATCTATCTATCTATCTATCTATCTATCTATACAGGTAGTCCCCGACTTACGAGCGAGTTCCGTACCTACGGGCCATTCGTAAGTCGAAAATTCGTAAGTAGGATCACAAAAAATATATATATATTTTTTTAAAATAAATTAATACATGTACAGTATTGTACAGTTACCAAGCACTTAGCTTATCCTAACAGTTTTTAAAGATGAAGGAGTGAGTTGAATTGTCTCCCTTTCACATAAAGGGAGCTAGCTCCCTTTATGGAGCCTGCAGGGAGGAGGGAGACAATTCAACTCACACCTTCATCTTTAATAACTGTGTTAGGATAGGCTAAGTGCTTGGTGACTGTACAGTACTGTACATTTATCTATTTATTAAAAATAATATATATATATATATATATATATATATATTATAAATAGATAAATGTACTGTACAGTCACCAAGCACTGAGCCTATCCTAACACAGTAAGGAGTGAGTTGAATTGTCTCCCTCCTCCCCAGCAGGCTCCATTCACATAAAGGGAGCTACTTTCACCTTCACTTTATGTGAAAGGGAGACAATTCAACTCACTCCTTCATCTTTAAAAACTGTGTTAGGATAAGCTAAGTGCTTGGTGACTGTACAGTTTTGTACATGTATTCATTCATAAAAAATAAAAATAAAATCCTTTATAGATGGCCTCCCTTCTCACCTCATAGCCATCCTCTCACACCAATATGAATTTATCTTTATTTTTTTTAAGAGAGAAAGGAAAGATAGAAAGTAAGACAACAAAACACAACAATTATCCACAAAAAGAGCACAAGGCAAACACACCCAACCTCCGTCCGCAATCCTGCAAAGCACATGACAAAACACAGCAACAAAATACACATGCATAAAGACTAATAATATTCATGACCTTGCAGTAGATTTCCATAAATAAACATACCCATACCTACAAATATATATACATATACATTCATATCACATATCCATCTACATATCTGCATATGATATCTACATATACATCCCTGCATCCATTTGTGTGTGGTTGTGAGCATGCATAAGTGAATAAGGTTCCGCATATGATATCTACATATACATCCCTGCATCCATTTGTGTGTGGCTGTGAACATGCATAAGTGAATAAGGTTCCTCCAATAGAACATTCAGTAGCGACCGTGAAGCATCAGAGATCCGCCCCCCCAAGGCCCGAGGCAGACGAAGGGGCGATCAAAGCCCAAGACCCCAAGAAGGACCCCGAGCCCAGAGTCCCCAGGGCCACCCGAACAGGACGAGCCACTCACCCTCTCCCAGATCTGACCAAGGGGGAGAACTGGACGAGCTCCACCAGCGACTACACACAATGACCCCCGGGAGGCCAATAGCGACAAACCCACAGGCCCCCGCCGGAGCCCGTTGCAAAAGCCCGCTGCACTGACGTAGCCCGAGACCCGGACACCGAGGCCCGGGCACCGGGGACGCCCACCCCTCAGGCCCAGACCCGATAGGACCAGAGCCCCACCAGGCAGCCACCAAGCCGAGCCGACACACACCCAAGCGCCCAACCTCTGAAAGCGACAACAAGGGCCCCCAGCACGCCCGCAGGCAAAAGGACACCCACCCGGGGAACAAGTGGTAGGAGCGTGACAACAAGTAGCCTCAGATGTAAAAGAGAGGAGGCAGTCCAAATCCCAACCTGACAATTAGACATTCATATACAGACACACTCACTCAGACCCACCCTCATCCTCACTCACACAAAGACAAACAATAACGACACGTTCCATTCATAATCCTGATGCATCCTCTATACCCCCTAGGTCCAAGACATGTACCTGCCCACTACATGGGGCAGCCCACACCCAAGCCCAGGAAGTAGGCCCATTCATTCTGGGGTGGAGAGTAGCCGACATCCAAGATTCGGCCCAACCCCCGCCCTGTCGACAGCACAGGACACCCGAGCCCAAGCAACCCCAGGGAGAGCGAAATGCCAGCCCGGCCCACGGCGAACCCCCAGGCCCCGAACTCCCCCATAGTCCAGGACAACCCCCGACGGCCCACCCCCAGAATGTCCGCCAGGCAACCAGGGGGGTAAGAGAAAAATAAATAAATAAATATATATATATAATATATAATATATATATATATATATATAATATATATATATTTTTTATTTTTTTTATTTTATTATTATTATTTTTTTTGTATATATATATTTGTATATATATGTGTGTGTAAAGTAATCTAATCAAGATTTTAAGTCTACATATTGTTGTTATTAGACAAGCTCAGGACATCACTTAAAAACATAATTTAAAAATCAGGTGTTCACAATTATTAATACTCATAGCATACAGAAGGTTGATTGATTCTGAAAGAATGTACATTAATAATTTATGTAAAACTAAGGAGCCAAGAACAACGTACTGTACCTTTCTTCAAACCACAACATATTCACAATCCGGGGCTTTACAAATGTCCAACTCGTCTACCCAGCCGTTCGTAGATTGGACAAGGGCTCCCAGGGACTTGTAATTCTTAAAGTTATTTACGGTGTAAGCACTGACACAGACCAGGTCTGCTAAAATGACTGGGAATGTCAGTTGAGGTAAATATTACATTACTACCTCCAGCAGTCATTGCATTAGAGGGCGGGTACACTCTGGACAAGTCTTCAGTCTATCAAAGGGACACAGATAGACAAAAAGACAAACAACATTCACACTCTCACTCACACCTAGGAAAAATTTTTAGAGTTAGCAATTGACCTAACAAGTGTTTATGGTCTCTGCGACCGTCTCACTATGAGATGACAATGCTAACAATTCAATTCAATTCAAATATACTTTATTAATCCCAAAGGGAAATTAATTGTTGTTGTAGCTCATCTTGGTTTCATTAGAGTTGTTCTAGATGCTGATGCCTTTGGGCAGGAAGGATCTCTTGTAGCAGTCCATCCCACAGCGGATCCGAAGAAACTGGCTACAGATGTCGATCTGTCCACCAGACCCAGCAGGCGTCTCGGTTCTCTTGGGCAGTAGGACTGCCTGAATGCTGGGCAGAACTCCTCCTCGAGCGATTGCCATTTCTCGCAGCAGCCTGCCAAGCCCCTTGTTGTCACAGACTTAACTGCAGGTGCTGGGGGATGATCTCGGTCCTCCCGCTGTCACAAGCTGCGTTTCCTGCTACCTCCAAGATATCTGCAGTCAGGCACTCGAGCACTGCCTCCAGGTAGATGGGAATGCATCCACGGCACCTTCTTTTCAAATAATTTGGGATTTGGGGCTGTAGTTGAGATTTAAGCTTTTGAGATGTTAATTAGCTGCTCCCAGTTGTAGAAAACCACCTTGTTGTTATGGTTACACATCATAACAAATGTCCAAAAGTAAAAAAGGTTTCAGTAAAAATCCTTCCAGCAGCATAGCATCTGATACCAGAGGAAGTAATCATCCGAAAAAAGCGATTTGCATTCGGGAAATAAAGAGTAATTAAAGTTTTCAAAAGCAAAATCTCAGAATGAATGTGAGAGCTACTCCAACATGCAGCCACCTTGAGCGGCACAATTCTGGATAACCACTTATATGCCATACCCTAAAATCCCACATTGTATAAAAATAACTCAAATGTATACAGGTGATACTACTTTTTTGTGAACCACCAGAGGGTGCTGTAGGTCAATTTAATATTTCATTTTGACTGCTGTCTGTACCTGTATTTATTTTTCTAATTTCTTATTTCATTTATAAAAACTAATAAAAAGAAAAAAAAGATGTTAAGCACAATAGCGTTAAAACCACTTTTTCTAAGTCACAAATAGTGCAGTAAAAAAAAGTTGTTGAACCAGCTCTGCAACTCACCATCAACACAAAAAAAAACATATACTGTAATGTTTAAAGGTGAAGCCTTGACTTTGTCTTTTGGGCAAAACTGAGACCGCTAAAGATATTATATTGCAATGTGCAGGAGCAGCCCACCCTCATCCTATGTCCAAACGCAGTTTTCCTGTATCTGCCATTTTGGATGTAACTGCTTTATTTTTCATGTTGGGAACAAACTCAGATGGTTTCTGGGGGCCGTCCTGTCCCTCGTCGACTCCTCCCAGGCAGGCAGCCACCGTAAAAGTGGTTCAAGGCAAGAAAGTTCATGCTCAATAATCCAGGTACCAAATCCAATAATTCTCAGTTGGGTCATCTGGTCATCGGCCTCCAGAAACCATTTTGGCTCCAGCAAACTGGTTGGTCCACTTAAGTTGTTTACTGCTTGGTGGGGAAACATTTAGCTGGAACTCCTCTGACTGATGATGCCCTCCAGATGGAGGGTGAAACGTTTCTATGAAAAATAAACTACTGACAAAGGATTTGTGCAGTACAGTTGCTAAGATTAATAACTTCTGTCTTTTGTTTATATTTAAATTTAAAACCAAACATTTTTAGAAATGTAATTGTTTTACTTCATAATTAAACAATTAAGATCTCTCCCTGAGTGTAGCAGCTAATCCTAATAATTCCCCAGTTATCTTTGTGATAGTACTTTGTGATATGATACACACTGTCGTTTACAAATAAGCTTTTTTTTTTTCATAACGCTGGTAGCCATTTTGACTCTAAGCAATGTCCCTTGGACTAATTTGCACTAATGCATTATTTGTGATTGCATTTAGTATGTGAATAGGAACGAAAATTATAAAGATAATTCCTAGAACCACATGGAATACATTTGTCAGAATAGCTGTAGACTGGAAAAGGGGAAGGAAAAAAAAAGAAAATAAGTAGGAGTGTGTAAAGTCTACATACCAAAAACTGTCCGTGCCGGGACTGATTCTTTATTTATCCAGAACGACACTTGAGACAGAATTACTGTCATTATGCACGGGATATACGTCTGAATCATGAAGTAACCCATTTTACGTTTCAAGTGGAAGTGGACCGTCATCACCACATATTCACCTGGAGGGTCAACAGAGAAAAAAATTGGATGAATAAACAATAACTAATCTTAAGTCTAGCAGGTTTAAATTAATACAGTAAAAGGCAGATGCAATTTGATAAGTTCTTCATATACTATTACTGCTTAGGAATTTAATCTATTTTAGTTTAATATTAAACCTTTATTTAGGCAGGTTAATCCCATTGAGCCTCGAGGACTCATTTACAAGAGAGACCTATATAGACTTGTGCCTGTTTTACCATTGTCGGTTTTTCTGCTGAAAAAAATAATTGGATTTTTGAATGCTTAATTTTTTAATAGAACAAGTTGGCTCTGTAAAATGACTCAATGTATAATGTTTACTTCATGGGGTGCTTCTGTGTGCTAGTCATGCTTTAACAAACAGTCTGCCATGTTTGTACCGGTAAGTGACAAAGCTCCAACTCCTTCAAATGTTACCAGCAAAGCTGAATTCATACAAAATTATTATCTCAAATTATTATTATCTTGTGTGGAAAAATGAGTGTAGACCTGAAAAATCTTCAGTGTTTTGTGTTTCACTCTTAAAAAAAAACTTAGTTTATCTCATTATCTCTGTTTTCCTAGGAAAAGATCACTGTTTTGGTGAAAAATAAAACAACAACTCACCTGTAATGGATTTAATTGTCTCACTGGAGACCGTCTGACCGATGAGATCGTACTGAACTAGGCTGGAGGACTCAGGAGGGACCTCCACTGAATGCTGAGGCCCTTTGGTCCAAGTATAGATCATCTCTGTTTTAGGATATGCATCTGTGGACAAACAGGACAACCTTACAGACATCAATTGATCACTGTAAGTCACAAATAGTGCAGTAAAAAAAAGTTGTTGAAATAATCTAATCAAAAAAGATATTTAAAGCTAACATCTGTTATTATGTTTAGTAGATGAGACATATTACATCTGTTTTATTATAATTTAAACAGCTACTTTTGTGTGTATGAATCCCAGTACATTTAATATATGCCATGTCTTTGTATTCATCCTCTGCCAGATACTGTTTTCTGTAGTTTTCCCATCTGAGAGAAATGGTCATTTTAAATTGTGTATACGTGTATGTTACCATAAAATAAGAAGTGGCATTGCCAACTGACTAAGTTCTGAAGGTTTCTCTAGCAAATTGTTCTAAATCAGGCACTTGTATGAAAGGGAAATCTTTGCTGCACCCTAGTATTTTTGTCATTTTATTGTTGACCTAATTAGTCCATTTATTCATTAATTTGTTTTTTTTTAAATAGCTCTTATTTTAGCTGGAATAAAATAAATGACTGATTAATCATTGATATGAAGACCAAAATCAGCACTGCAGTCATTGTATGACAATGGAATTGATTCTGAGGAAATAACTTGTAGACAGTTGCGAATCACAGTGATGCTTAACCATGGACAGGATAACTGTCATAGGTTTCACGCTTCAAGCTGAGGAACAGCTTTTACCCTGAAGCTGTTAGACTCACAAATCCCTAACCAGGATAATCACTGTAAGAAAGAAAGAAAGAAAGAAAGAAAGAAAGAAAGAGTTTTAAAAATCTTTTATTTCACACTCCAACAGTCAAAAAACAAATAAAAACGTGGTAAAAGTTAAAAAAAAAAATCAAAAAGTAAATACTAAAGATGAGTCATTCACTGAACACAAAACATTGTTAATACCCCACTTAGTTACAAAGACATTCATGTTCTTTGTCAACTTATAATACTCAAATTCCACACGGACTTGAGCAACTACCAGTCTTTCAAATAAAACACGAGCATCATCTGTTTGTTGCTGGTTGATGTTGTTCTTTCTTGAAATCCATATTGCCAATTTTGCAGTACCAGAAATGAAATTTAAAAGAGTGTGAACTTGTTTTTCCTTTCCACAGTACCGTGGACCATAAATAAAAATATGGTTAGAGAACTGTACACCCAATCCACCAAACAGATGATCCAAAAAAACAAGGAGAGGATTCAGTCGTAAACATTCAATAAAAATATGATACAATGATTCTTCTTGGGAACAATAAGGACATGAAACACTAATGTCAGGATTAAGGTGTGCCAGATACAGGTAGTCCCCGATTTACGAGCGCTCTGAACTACGAGCGTCCGGCTTTACGAGAGCTTCCAGGAACCAAACTACCGACTTGCGAGCTGCCGTTCCGACTTAACGAGCGAACAACATTAGAAAGCGTTGTTTCAAGATACGAGCGAAAATTCCAGAGTTACGAGAATTTACCGTTAGAAACCATTGTTCCGAATAACGAGATGAAAATTCCGTGTTTACGAGAAAACTCCGTTAGAAATCATTGCTCCAAATAACGAGATAAAAATTCCGTGTTTACGAGAAAACCCCGTTAGAAACCATTGTTCCGAATAACGAGATGAAAATTCCGTGTTTACGAGAAAACTCCGTTAGAAACCATTGTTCTGTTTTACGAGAACCGAGTGTTCGTGCCGACGGCTGAATGTCATGTTTCGAAGGGGAGTTTGGGGCAGGAGGTGGAATGTGGGGGGGGTGGAGTGGAGGGGTTGGTTTCGGGGGGGATGGGCGATGGTTGGTTTCGGGTTAGGGGATGGGCGATGGTTGGTTTCGGGTTGGGGGATGGGCGATTTAACCATGCACCTGCACTGGACTTGGACTGGACATGCACACTGCACAAGGCGGGCACGCTGTGGTGGGTGGGGTGGGGGGGGTATGTTTCGCGTGACAAATGGAAAAGTACAACAGCGGAAGGTTACATAGGCACTACTTTACTGTACCCCCACCCCCAAAAATCAAAGGCGGAGTGATTTCATCTGGTACTACATAAGCGAACAGCGCGAAAGCGGCGGCGTGGGTCTACAGTTTGGCGATTTGAGAGACACAGTTACAGATATTCATTAGCATTATCATTAGCTTTGTTAGCATCTTCATTTGAAAGCATTTGAAAGCATGTCTGCAAAGCGAGGAGCTTCTTCTGCTGGTGGTGCGAGCGCTCCTAAAAAGCGTAAGGCCATCACGCTGGAGCAGAAGCTGGACATCATCAAACGAGCGGACAGGGGAGAGTCGACGTCCTCCATCTGCAAAGCTCTGAACCTGGTGAGTACAGTACCACCGTTAGCACGACTCGTAATGGCGGATCGTGAGCGCTTGTTAGCGAGTGTTTTACAGTACACGTGGCTGCGCAGATGAACAATGGCGGATCGTGAGCGCTTGTTAGCGAGTGTTTTACTGTACACGTGGCTGCGCAGATGAACAATGGCGGATCGTGAGCGCTTGTTAGCGAGTGTTTTACTGTACACGTGGCTGCGCAGATGAACAATGGCGGATCGTGAGCGCTTGTTAGCGAGTGTTTTACTGTACACGTGGCTGCGCAGATGAAGACACGTAATGGCGTCTGTTAGTTAATGACATTTTATTTTTTATTTTAGGTCAGTTCAACAGTCAGCACCATAAAGGCTGACCGCGAGCGCATTTTAGCTACCGTGAGAGGAGCAGCCCCCATGAGGTCCACGATGATAACGAAGCAACGCACGGGTGTTATCACAGAGATTGAGCGTCTGATGGGTAAGAAATTTTATTTTTTTATTAACAGTACGTATTGCGTCTTTTAGCTAGGAAATTATTTAAGAAATACCTGGACAGTATTTTTGATACTGTATGCACTGTACAGTTTCATTAATTTTTTTTTTACCTGAGATGTTTGTTTACAGGTGTGCTTTGTTTACCTGGGATGTTTGTTTACAGGTGTGCTTTGTTTACCTGAGATGTTTGTTTACAGGTGTGCTTTGTTTACCTGGGATGTTTGTTTACAGGTGTGCTTTGTTTACCTGGGATGTTTGTTTACAGGTGTGCTTTGTTTACCTGAGATGTTTGTTTACAGGTGTGCTTTGTTTACCTGGGATGTTTGTTTACAGGTGTGCTTTGTTTACCTGGGATGTTTGTTTACAGGTGTGCTTTGTTTACCTGGGATGTTTGTTTACAGGTGTGCTTTGTTTACCTGGGATGTTTGTTTACAGGTGTGCTTTGTTTACCTGGGATGTTTGTTTACAGGTGTGCTTTGTTTACCTGAGATGTTTGTTTACAGGTGTGCTTTGTTTACCTGGGATGTTTGTTTACAGGTGTGCTTTGTTTACCTGAGATGTTTGTTTACAGGTGTGCTTTGTTTACCTGGGATGTTTGTTTACAGGTGTGCTTTGTTTACCTGAGATGTTTGTTTACAGGTGTGCTTTGTTTACCTGGGATGTTTGTTTACAGGTGTGCTTTGTTTACCTGGGATGTTTGTTTACAGGTGTGCTTTGTTTACCTGAGATGTTTAACACACGGTCACAAGACTTTTATTAATAATAATTTTTAATTTTTAATTCAGTTCATGTTTTAACACACCTGTCTTTTCATGAACAACTTCTAGTCCTTTGGATAGAGGACTGCAACCAGAGGCATATTCCACTGAATCTGATGATGATGCAGGAGAAAGCCCTCAAAATTTACGAGGATATCAAAGCAGAGATGGGGGAGGGCGTGGAGGTGCCCGACTTCCATGCGTCACGGGGGTGGTTTAATCGGTTCCGACAAAGGGCTAATTTGCACAGCATAAAAATCCAAGGTAAGTGAAACATTTCAGCTGTGCTTTAATGTTTAACACGTGTAACATGTGGTTAATCTTGTCCTGTGTGTGTTTTTTTTCACCAGGAGAGGCAGCAGGTGGTGATGCGGCGGCAGCAGCCGCATTCCCAGAAAAACTGGCAGCCATTATAAGGGAGGGGGGATACACACCGCAGCAGGTGTTCAATGTTGATGAGACTGGTCTATTTTGGAAGAGGTTGCCCGACCGCACCTACATCAGCAGGGATGAAAGAACAGCAGCGGGCCACAAAGTGGGGAAAGACAGGATCACGTTGCTTTTCGGAGCGAATGCTGCTGGTGACTGCAAGTTAAAGCCGCTGTTGGTAAACCATTATGAGAACCCCAGGGCCTTACAACGTATGAATAAGAACGAACTGCCGGTGTATTGGGCATTCAACCGTAAGGCCTGGGTTACCCAAGAGGTGTTCTCAAAATGGTTTACCAAACATTTCGTCTACGACGTACAGCGCTACTGCAAACGACAGCGCATTCGCTTTAACATCCTGTTGTTGTTGGACAATGCACCGGGTCACCCCGCAAATCTGACTGACCTCAACCAAAATGTGAGGGTGGTGTACCTGCCACCCAATACCACCAGTCTCATCCAGCCAATGGACCAGGGGGTGATATCGACCTTCAAGGCCTACTACCTTCAGAGGGTCATCCGCAGTGCTTTGTTGGAAACAGACGACTCTCCAGAGTTCACGTTAAAGGACTTCTGGAAGAAGTACAACCTGCGCCATGCTCTCACTCACATTGATGAGTCCTGGCTTCAGGTGAGGGAGAGCACACTTAACGGTGTGTGGAAAAAGCTCTGTCCACAGTTTTTTGATCCCTCACTTGAGCCCGTGGACTCAATCAGCAGTGTGATTGAGAGTGTGGTGGAGATGAGTAGGAGGCTGGAATTGGAGATTGACGCTGAAGATGTTCGGGAGTTGCTGGCTGAAGAAGGCGAGGAGCTTACGACTGCGGACCTGCAGCAGCTGGATAGGCCGTCGGTAGAGGAGGAGGGGCAGCAAGAAGAAAGGCCAACCGCTCCGGCCAAGGTCTTCACGAGGCAGGTCTTGGCCAAGATCTTTAAGGAGCAGCAGCACGTCTTGGACCAGTTGGAGGCACTGGACGAGGATGGGGAGAGGTTCGCCAGGGCCTCCCGAGCTGTCCGTGACGGTCTGGCTTGTTACCGGCAGATCCTAGAGGAAAAAAAACAGGAGGCCGCGCAGAGCAGCATGCTGCAGTTCATTACGAGGGGCACTGCAGCCACGGGCACTGCAGCCACGGGCACTGCAGCCACGGCCACTGCAGCCACGGCCACTGCAGCCACGGCCACTGCAGCCACGGCCACTGCAGCCACGGCCACTGCAGCCACGGCCACTGCAGCCACGGCCACTGCAGCCACGGCCACTGCAGCCACGGCCACTGCAGCCACGGCCACTGCAGCGACTCTAGGATCTGCTGGAGCAGCAGAAGCAGCAGAGGAAATGCCATCCACCTCTGCTGCTGCACAGCCATCCACCTCTGCTGCTGCAAGCCAGCCGTCATTGGACATCTCCATCTCCAGCTCCAGCTCCAGATCCAGCTCACCCTCTCCCCAGTAAACATCCCTCCGTCCTTCCCCTGCACCTGTCCCCAAAGGTAAAGAAATGTTGCATTTATATTTTGATTTTCTGTTTTATTTTATGTTACTTCATCTGTTAACCCACCTGTCTCTGTTCATGTCCACAGACGTCTGCTGCTCCTGCTCCTCCTCCTCCTCTCCACTCCAGTCATTCAGCCAGCCAGCCTCTGCACCCCTCCACAAAGGTAATGAAAACTTGCTTTTACTTTTTGATTTTGTGTTTTGTTTTTATGTTACTTAATCTGTTAACCCACCTGTCTGTGTTCATGTCCACAGACGTCTCCTCCTCTCCAGCCAGCCTCTGCAACACCTACCTTCACTGACCTCCTGCTCATCTCCCACTAACCTGCACAGCTTCATCATCCAGGTACAGTACAGTACCGTACAGTACTACATAATGAAATGTGAATTTAATTTTGCTTTTCTGTTTAGTTTCATGCTACATTTCATCATCCACCTGTGTCTTGTCATGTCCACAGCATCCCTCCAAAGCATTGTGGAAAGGCCGCCCCCTGGTCCAAACATCAGCACACAAACATCACAGTAAGGACAAGTTGTTTTTGGATGTGTTTAATTTATCTGTAAGCACAACACCTTGGTACAGTACAGTACATAATGTTAACTTACAAATTTCTGTTTTCCAACAGTGACACCTGCTGCGTTCCCTCCTCTCCTGGGTGTACTGGCATCACACTGACTGAGGGATTAACCCTCCTGGGTGTACTGGCATCACACTGACTGAGGGATTAACCCTCCTGGGTGTACTGGCATCACACTGACTGAGGGATTAACCCTCCTGGGTGTACTGGCATCACACTGACTGAGGGATTAACCCTCCTGGGTGTACTGGCATCACACTGACTGAGGGATTAACCCTCCTGGGTGTACTGGCATCACACTGACTGAGGGATTAACCCTCCTGGGTGTACTGGCATCACACTGACTGAGGGATTAACCCTCCTGGGTGTACTGGCATCACACTGACTGAGGGGATTAACCCTCCTGGATGCAATGAAATCACACTGACTGAGGGGATGCTCCATGCCTCCTCCATGCCTCCTCCATGCCTCCTCCATGCCTCCTCCATGCCTCCTCCATGCCTCCTCCACCTGGACGCCTGTCTGACCACAGTCTGAACACCCGTGCGCTGCCTCCTCTCCTCCACATGAACGTGAGGCCTTTTCACAACTTGTGCATGTGTGTGTGTGTGGGGGGTGTCATCTCTCTGTGTGTAATGTTCACTTCAACATGTGTGTTGTTTGTGTTCACAGACAGACCAGCTCTCCTGCCTCCAGTGGCATCACTGACCCATGTCAGACACCTGGACGCCTGCATACCTTCTGCATCCTCGCATCAGGACCAAACACTTGAACTGAACTCACATCCCTCTGAATGATGCTGCTTGTTCCTGCATCATCCTGCATCCTCCAGCATCCTCCATCACATCAGGACCAAACACTTGAACTGAACTCACATCTTACGTCGGCTTCTCTGAACTCACATGTTCACATTGATGGTTGCACTGCTGCATAAGCAGTCCCATCTGATCCAGGTTTGAACAGCAACTTTTGACAACCAAAGAGACTACCTTCACTTCAATCAAAGTAAGGGAACTTTCTTTTTTATGCTGTTTCTGTGCTGGCTGGTTCTACCTTTCTAAAGTTCATGGAGTGGACACTACAGTATGGCACTGTTGTTTTTTTAAACATGATGCTTGCTACAGTACATCTTTCTGGAGGATGTCACTTGTTTCTGATGTTTGTTTGCAACATGATGCTGATGGATGTCATGTGTTCATGATGGGTGTGACTTTATTCTGATGGATTTGGCTTGTTCATGGTGGGTGTGAGTTGTTCCAGATGCATTTCACCGGTTTCTGATGGATGTGACACATGGTGTCACATGATGTCATATGGGTGTGACTTGGTTACAGTATTCAATGAAAGTACAGTACAGTACTATACAGTACTGTACAGTACAGTACAGTACTGTACTGTACTGTACGTACAGTACAGTACAGTACTGTATGTACAGTAGTGCTGGGCAGAAAAGCACGTTTGTACAGTAAAAACTGTACAGGTATGTGTTTATAGATGAATGTGTGGTGTAATGTGCTAGCTAACTGGTTGTAAATAAAGTGTTGTGCATGTTTAAGGATCAGTATGTACGCTTCTTCAGTGTCATGTTGATAAACGGGTGCTTGGCGTCTCGTTAGCGCCCTTTTTCCGATTTGCGAGCGAGGTTCCGGTTTAACGAGAGCCACGTGGGTTTGTTCTAATTTTGCGAGCGATGTTCCGGTTTTACGAGAGCCGCGTGGTTTGTTCCAATTTGCGAGCGATGTTCCGGTTTTACGAGAGCCACGTGTTTTGTGGCAACTTGCGAGCGATGTTCCGGCTTTACGAGAGCCACGTGTTTTGTTCCGATTTGCGAGCGAGGTTCCGGTTTAACGAGAGCCGCGTGCGGCCGTTCCAAGTTACGAATTTTCGCTTTACGAGCGCCTCGTTGTAACGGAACTCGCTCGTAAATCGGGGACTACCTGTACAGTGTTTCCCCTAGTTAACTTGCCATGGCGGGGTGCTCATCTCATCCATAATTTTTGTTGATGGGGAGGGACGGAGACATGTCTGAGCAAAGCTTGAACCAACAGTTTTTGGGCAGGGGTGGGGGGCGTTCAGCATGAGGGAAGAGGCAACTTTAGCTTTTTAGCTAAAGATCCTGTATTTCGTGCTGCTAGCTTAGTGAAGTATATATATATATATGTATATATATATATATATATATGTATATATATATATATATATATATATATATATATATATATATATACAGGTAGTCCCCGACTTACGAGCGAGTTCCGTTACAACGAGGCGCTCGTAACACGGAAATCTCGTAATTTGGAACGGCCGCCACGTGTCTCGTAAGTCCGGAATTTCGCTCGTAAGTTGGAACGGTTTTGCTAGCGCAACTACAAACACTCGTTTTTCATCGAAAAACTGCTTATGAGTGCATAAAAATGATCGGAAACGTGTGTCCACATGTTTAGCTAACGAACTGTGGTGAAAAAACACAGAAAAACTCAGTATTTTTTGCGTTTTTTCCAAAAATTTGCCAGCTCGTAAGTCCGGATGCTCGTAGGTCAGAGCGCTCGTAAGTCGGGGACTACCTGTATATATATATATATATATATATATATAATATATATATATATATATATATATATATATATATATATACATATATATATATATATATATACATATATATATATAT
>JBBPBX010009699.1:36466-59521 GCA_038048925.1 Garcialebias charrua | reverse complement strand
TGTATCATCTGCAAACTTAACAATATGACAGCCTGGAAGTGTGGCTGTACAATCATATGTGAGCAGAGTGAACAGAAGGGGGCTCAGCACACATCCCTGAGGAGAGCCAGTGCTGAGGGTTATGGTGGAGGAGGAGAAGTTGTGGATCTTCACGGACTGTGGTCTGTCTGTTAAGAAGTCTAGTACCCAGTTACAAATAGAGGGGCTTAGTCCAAGTGTAGATAGTTTGTCTATCAGAGTTTGGGGGATCATGGTGTTGAAGGCAGATGTGAAGTCCACAAAGAGCAGACGCACGTATGAGTCCTTCTGATCCAGGTGGGTGAGAGCAGTGTGGACCACGGAAGAAATGGCGTCCTCTGTTGATCGGTTCTCACGGTATGCATATTGATGAGGGTCCTCGTTGATGTTGACGGTTGCCTTGATGTGGGACATGACCAGTTTCTCAAAACATTTAGCGACTATCGGGGTGAGGGCCACCGGTCTATAGTCATTCAGACCAGTCACTGTGGAGCTCTTTGGGACTGGGATGATGGTCGCGGTCTTCAGGCAGGTGGGAACTGACTCCAGTGCAAGTGAGGTGGTGAAGATGTCAGCCAGCACCTCACAGAGCTGGTCCGCACATTCCTTCAGAACTTTCCCTGGGATGTTGTCTGGTCCGGTTGCTTTATGAGGATTAATCTTTCTGAGACTGCCTCTCACTTCTGCTGCGGTCACTCTGAGATGCTCTTCATCTGGTGATGAGGTGAGTCTGGTGCTAGCTGGTCTGTTTGGATCATCAAAACGTGCATAAAACTTATTGAGGGCATCAGGCAGAGATGGGTCCCTGGGGCATTGTTTGTTCTTGCCTTTGTAATCTGTTATGCATTTAATACCCTTCCACATGCTCCGTGGGTCTTGTGAGGTGAACTGTCCCTCGATCCTCTGTGCATACGTGGCCTTGGCCTTCTTAATGCCATCCTTCAGTTCATTCCTGCTCTTTCTCAGTTCCACTTTATCTCCTGACTTGAATGCAGTGTCTCTGGCTGCTAGCAAGGCGTGAACTTCTTTATTTAACCAGGGTTTCCGGTTCGGGTAGGATTTCACATATTTTTTTATGGATACATTTTCAGAGCATGTACTGATGTAACCCAGGACTGAGGAAGCGTATCATGGTGCATCCTGCAGATGTTGGATGTTGTCTATCATGGTGCATCCTGCAGATGTTGGATGTTGTCTATCATGGTGCATCCTGCAGATGTTGGATGTTGTCTATCATGGTGCATCCTGCAGATGTTGGATGTTGTCTATCATGGTGCATCCTGCAGATGTTGGATGTTGTCTATCATGGTGCATCCTGCAGATGTTGGATGTTGTCTATCATGGTGCATCCTGCAGATGTTGGATGTTGTCTATCATGGTGCATCCTGCAGATGTTGGATGTTGTCTATCATGGTGCATCCTGCAGATGTTGGATGTTGTCTATCATGGTGCATCCTGCAGATGTTGGATGTTGTCTATCATGGTGCATCCTGCAGATGTTGGATGTTGTCTATCATGGTGCATCCTGCAGATGTTGGATGTTGTCTATCATGGTGCATCCTGCAGATGTTGGATGTTGTCTATCATGGTGCATCCTGCAGATGTTGGATGTTGTCTATCATGGTGCATCCTGCAGATGTTGGATGTTGTCTATCATGGTGCATCCTGCAGATGTTGGATGTTGTCTATCATGGTGCATCCTGCAGATGTTGGATGTTGTCTATCATGGTGCATCCTGCAGATGTTGGATGTTGTCTATCATGGTGCATCCTGCAGATGTTGGATGTTGTCTATCATGGTGCATCCTGCAGATGTTGGATGTTGTCTATCATGGTGCATCCTGCAGATGTTGGATGTTGTCTATCATGGTGCATCCTGCAGATGTTGGATGTTGTCTATCATGGTGCATCCTGCAGATGTTGGATGTTGTCTATCATGGTGCATCCTGCAGATGTTGGATGTTGTCTATCATGGTGCATCCTGCAGATGTTGGATGTTGTCTATCATGGTGCATCCTGCAGATGTTGGATGTTGTCTATCATGGTGCATCCTGCAGATGTTGGATGTTGTCTATCATGGTGCATCCTGCAGATGTTGGATGTTGTCTATCATGGTGCATCCTGCAGATGTTGGATGTTGTCTATCATGGTGCATCCTGCAGATGTTGGATGTTGTCTATCATGGTGCATCCTGCAGATGTTGGATGTTGTCTATCATGGTGCATCCTGCAGATGTTGGATGTTGTCTATCATGGTGCATCCTGCAGATGTTGGATGTTGTCTATCATGGTGCATCCTGCAGATGTTGGATGTTGTCTATCATGGTGCATCCTGCAGATGTTGGATGTTGTCTATCATGGTGCATCCTGCAGATGTTGGATGTTGTCTATCATGGTGCATCCTGCAGATGTTGGATGTTGTCTATCATGGTGCATCCTGCAGATGTTGGATGTTGTCTATCATGGTGCATCCTGCAGATGTTGGATGTTGTCTATCATGGTGCATCCTGCAGATGTTGGATGTTGTCTATCATGGTGCATCCTGCAGATGTTGGATGTTGTCTATCATGGTGCATCCTGCAGATGTTGGATGTTGTCTATCATGGTGCATCCTGCAGATGTTGGATGTTGTCTATCATGGTGCATCCTGCAGATGTTGGATGTTGTCTATCATGGTGCATCCTGCAGATGTTGGATGTTGTCTATCATGGTGCATCCTGCAGATGTTGGATGTTGTCTATCATGGTGCATCCTGCAGATGTTGGATGTTGTCTATCATGGTGCATCCTGCAGATGTTGTCTATCATGGTGCATCCTGCAGATGTTGGATGTTGTCTATCATGGTGCATCCTGCAGATGTTGGATGTTGTCTATCATGGTGCATCCTGCAGATGTTGGATGTTGTCTATCATGGTGCATCCTGCAGATGTTGGATGTTGTCTATCATGGTGCATCCTGCAGATGTTGGATGTTGTCTATCATGGTGCATCCTGCAGATGTTGGATGTTGTCTATCATGGTGCATCCTGCAGATGTTGGATGTTGTCTATCATGGTGCATCCTGCAGATGTTGGATGTTGTCTATCATGGTGCATCCTGCAGATGTTGGATGTTGTCTATCATGGTGCATCCTGCAGATGTTGGATGTTGTCTATCATGGTGCATCCTGCAGATGTTGGATGTTGTCTATCATGGTGCATCCTGCAGATGTTGGATGTTGTCTATCATGGTGCATCCTGCAGATGTTGGATGTTGTCTATCATGGTGCATCCTGCAGATGTTGGATGTTGTCTATCATGGTGCACTAAGATTCATAACTGGTTGTGATTATCGTACCCACCACTGCACCCTGTATTCACTGGTTAACTGGACATCATTAACTTCACACAGACTCTTCCACTGGTACATTTTCATCTTTAAATCACTTCTTGGTCTGCTGCCCTCATACATCTCCTCCTACATGTCTCTGTGTGAGTGCAGCTACAGCGTGCGCTCTCAGGACATGATTACCTGCAGTGTTCCCTCAGTGAGGACAACTACAGTGTGTATATATACAGGTCCTTTTAAAAAAAATTAGATTAATTTCACACCAACTGAAATATTTCAGGTCTTTTATTGTTTTAATACTGATGATTTTGGCATACAGCTCATGAAAACCCAAAATTCATGTCTCAAAAAATTAGCATATTTCATCCGACCAATAAAAGAAAAGTGTTTTTAATACAAAAAAAGTCAACCTTCAAATAATTATGTTCAGTTATGCACTCAATACTTGGTCGGGAATCCTTTTGCAGAAATGACTGCTTCAATGCGGCGTGGCATGGAGGCAATCAGCCTGTGTCACTGCTGAGGTGTTCTGGAGGCCCAGGATGCTTCGATAGCTCATCCAGAGTGTTGGGTCTTGCGTCTCTCATCTTTCTCTTCACAATATCCAGATTCTCTCTGGGGTTCAGGTCAGGAGAGTTGGCAGGCCAGTTGAGCACAGTAATACCATGGTCAGTAAACCAGTTACCAGTGGTTTTGGCTGTGAGCAGGTGCCAGGTCGTGCTGAAAAATGAAATCTTCATCTCCATAAAGCTTTTCAGCAGATGGAAGCATGAAGTGCTCCAACATCTCCTGATAGCTGCATTGACCCTGCCCTTGATAAAACACAGTGGACCAACACCAGCAGCTGACATGGCACCCCAGACCATCACTGACTGTGGGTACTTGACACTGGACTTCTGGCATTTTGTCATTTCCTTCTCCCCAGTCTTCCTCCAGACTCTGGCACCTTGATTTCTGAATGACATGCAAACTTTGCTTTCATCTGAAAAAAGTACTTTGGACCAGTGAGCAACAGTCCAGTGCTGCTTCTCTGTAGTCCAGGTCAGGTGCTTCTGCCTTCTGGTTCAAAAGTGGCTTGACCTGGGGAATGCGGCACCTGTAGCCCATTTCCTGCACACACCTGTGCACGGTGGCTCTGGAATCGGCCCTTCTCCACAATCTTCCTCAGGGTCCGGTCACCTCTTCTTGTTGTGCAGTGTTTTCTGCCACACTTTTCCCACAGACTTCCCACTGAGGTGCCTTGATACAGCACTCTGGGAACAGCCTATTCGTTCAGAAATTTATTTCTGTGTCCTAGGCCCTGTTTACACGGACACTGTGTGGGGGAAACGGATGTTTTGGGTATGTTAATTAGGTGAAAAGTTTTGCGTTGACACGGATCTGCTCGAATTTCCCCCCTCCCTCATGCCCCCCCTTTCACCCACTGCGCATGCGTGCTGCCTCACTGCTGGCTGTCTGCTGTGTTCTTCTGGGCTAAAAGTTCAGCTAACAACAAGTTAACAACAAGTTAAAGCTGGATTTTGGATAAGAGTCGACAGATTTGACACCAAGTGGGTCTGCTTCATCTAACAAGCTGCACACCAGACGCTGAGTGGACTGTGGACCAGAACCGAGTGACGATGAGGATGATGTCGGACTTTCCTCCGTGATAAACAGCTGACTTACAGCAGGTAAATCAACGTTCTTAATATAATGTTTGCTTGTGTTTACTTTGATCACACAACAACAGAGTTTTTATTTATTTATTTCTGCCAGGTGGAGCTGTCGTTCCAACAGGCTGATGGTTCTGAGGTTCTGATGGGTCCAGATGAACACACAGCAAGAGTCCAGTTCATTAACGTAGTTACAGTTCGGTTCACGTGTTTTAATAGTGTGTTCAGTTTAATTCTCAGTGTTTGTGTTACGTAAAGTTTGTGGTGCTGAATAAATAAATAAATAAAAAATAAACCTGGTGTCTTCATTTTCACAGCACGTTACGCACTGTTTAAAAAATGTAACGAGTCCAGATAGATACTGTAGTTCAGATAAATTTACATCTCCCACGCCAACATAAATACTGTTTATTATTGTTAAACTAGCGTAGTGGTAATGGCAGTCGTCCCCCGATCGGAAGGTTGGCGGTTCGAATCCCGGTTCCTCACACCATGTCGTTGTGACCTTGGGCAAGACACTTAACCCCGAGTTGCTCCCGGTAGGACTGGAAAGCACCTTGCATGGTAGTCTGCCGCTACCGGTGTATGAATGTGTGTAGCACTTTGAGATTTTCACTAATGAAAAGCGCGTTATAAATTGAATTCATTATTATTATTAAACTGTTATATTTTGCAGCGTGACACGTGAAAATGTCCACATGCCCACTGTCCACGCGTGAGCTACGCGCATGTGGTTACAACAAAAGCTCAGCAGGAGATGTTTACATTATCAGCAGGGGGTCTGCGAAAAAGTTCCACCTTGAGAGGTAGATCAGGAAAGTATCGGAGTCATCGAGGGGGGCCAGCAGCGTCGTGTAGGCGATAAGCAAAGACGCAAAGAGAAAGTAGCGGTTACACTCAAAATACGCGCCGTGTAAACTGGCCCTTACTCTCTTGCTTGAGGGTGTCAATGATGGCCTTCTGGACAGCAGTCAGGTCGGCAGTCTTACCCATGATTGCAGTTTTGAGTAATGAACCAGGCTGGGAGTTTTTAAAAGCCTCAGGAATCTTTTGCAGGTGTTTAGAGTGAATTTGTTGATTCAGATGATTAGGTTAATAGCTCGTTTAGAGAACCTTTTCATGATATGCTATTTTTTTCAGATAGGAATTTTGGGTTTTCATGAGCTGTATGCCAAAATCATCAGTATAAAAACAATACCTGAAATATTTCAGTTGGTGTGCAATGAATCTAAAATATATGAAAGTTTCATTTTTATCAATACATTATGGAAAATAATGACCTTTATCACAATATGCTAATTTTTTGAGAAGGACCTGTATATATATGTTTACAAGACAGTGGTGAGACCGGCTATATTGTATGGTCTGGAGACAGTGTCATTGACAAAAAGACAGGAGAAAGAACTGGAAGTGTCAGAAATGAAGATGTTGGGGTTCTCCTTAGGAGTGACAAGGATGGAGAAGATCAGGAATGAGATCATCAGAGGTACAGCACATTATGTTTTTTGTTTATGTTTATTAAATTTGTTCTTTTTTTTTTTTACAAAAGAAACAATACAAGACAATCCCATAAATGATAATGTACAAAATATAAAAAAATGAAAGGTAGCAGAAAGAAGAATAAATCTTATTATATCTGCCCCTTTTTTCCAACAATCAGATTAAACAATAATAATCTTCAACCAACAGTACAAAATGACTAACTCTTTCTAATTTTCTAACTAATACAATACACATTACGCTATTTCATTTTTTTTTCACATTCGTTTTGATCATTTTCTTAAATGTAAACATTGACTTGGCATTTTTAACTACATTCTCCAAGCCATTCCATAATCTAATTCCCTGGATTGAGGTAGAACGTCCCTTCAAACTAGTTCTGAATTGTGGTTTTACAAACATCTCTGTCCCCTTAAGATTATAACAACTTTGTCTTTTAACAAAATGCATTTGGATATTTAAAGGTAATGCATTATTTTGAGCCCTATACATAACTGATAAAATATTATAGTCTACCAAATCATGGAACTTCAATAACTTCAGTTGATAAAATAATGTACTTGATGGATGACAGTAATGTTTTCTAGTGATAATTCTTACAGCTCTTTTCTGTAATACAAAAATAGGCTTTGTGATTGTTTTACACGCATTCCCCCAAACATCAATACAATAGATTAAGTGTGGAACAATGATTGTGTTATACAACAAATACAGAGCTTTATCATTCAATAGGTCTCTGACTTTGTACAGTACTGCAATCGATTTAGCTATTTTTATTCTTACAGAATTTATGTGTTGTTTCCATGTCAGTTTGTCATCAATGATAACACCCAAAAACTTCACCTCATTCACTCTACAAATCTCAACATCCTCAATTTTGAGTGGAACATCAACAGTTTTCTTTTTATTACCGAATATCATGTAATTAGTTTTTTCTAGATTTAATGATAATTTATTTATTTTAAACCAAGTTTGTATCTTGACAAATTCTGTCTTTATCAATTCAACATTTGTTCTATATCTTCACCTAAACAGAAAAAAGTGGTATCATCAGCAAAAAGTACACATTTAAGGAGTCCTGACACATTTACCAAGTCATTCACATATAAAATAAAAAGCTTTGGTCCAAGTACAGAGCCTTGGGGAACTCCACATGTGATATTACAGAGGTCAGATCTTACATCATTTATTTGTACAAATTGTTTCCTATCTTTCAAGTAGCTAGATACCCACTGTAATGCTGGTCCTCTAATACCATATTTGTTCAATTTTTCAAGGAGAATGGTGTGATCAATAGTATCGAATGCTTTTTTTAAATCAACAAAAATACTGATACAATATTGTTTTTGATCGACAGCAGTAGTTATTTGTTCCATTAATTCCATGAGAGCCATTGATGTAGAGTTTTTTGCTCTAAACCCATACTGACTGTTGCTTAGAATATTTTGTTTATCTATAAATTGATCTAGTCTGTTCACAAATAGTTTTTCAAGAATTTTTGAAAACTGTGGTAACAAGGATATAGGTCTATAATTGTTGAACACACATTTATCACCATTTTTAAAAAGAGGAACTACCTTAGCTACTTTCATATTATCTGGAAATATTCCTGTTGAAAATGATAAATTACATATATATGTAAACGGCTCAATAACATGGCTCATTATGTCCTTTACAAACATCATATCCATGTCCACCCAGTCTTTTGATCTCTTGTCTGTAAGATTTTTTACAAAATATTCTAAGCAACAGTCAGTATGGGTTCAGAGCAAAAAACTCTACATCAATGGCTCTCATGGAATTAATGGAACAAATAACTACTGCTGTCGATCAAAAACAATATTGTGTCAGTATTTTTGTTGATTTAAAAAAAGCATTTGATACTATTGATCACACCATTCTCCTTGAAAAACTGAATAAATATGGTATTAGAGGACCAGCATTACAGTGGGTATCTAGCTATTTGAAAGATAGGAAACAATTTGTACAAATAAATGATGTAAGATCTGACCTCTGTAATATCACATGTGGAGTTCCCCAAGGCTCTGTACTTGGACCAAAGCTATTTATTTTATATGTGAATGACTTGGTAAATGTGTCAGGACTCCTTAAATGTGTACTTTTTGCTGATGATACCACATTTTTCTGTTTAGGTGAAGATATAGAACAAATGTTGGAATTGATAAAGACAGAATTTGTCAAAATACAAACTTGGTTTAAAATAAATAAATTATCATTAAATCTAGAAAAAACTAATTACATGATATTCAGTAATAAAAAGAAAACTGTTGATGTTCCACTCAAAATTGAGGATGTTGAGATTTGTAGAGTGAGTGAGGTGAAGTTTTTGGGTGTTATCATTGATGACAAACTGACATGGAAACAACACATAAATTCTGTAAGAATAAAAATAGCTAAATCGATAGCAGTACTGTACAAAGTCAGAGACCTATTGAATGATAAAGCTCTGTATTTGTTGTATAACACAATCATTGTTCCACACTTAATCTATTGTATTGATGTTTGGGGGAATGCGTGTAAAACAATCACAAAGCCTATTTTTGTATTACAGAAAAGAGCTGTAAGAATTATCACTAGAAAACATTACCGTCATCCATCAAGTACATTATTTTATCAACTGAAGTTATTGAAGTTCCATGATTTGGTAGATTATAATATTTTATCAGTTATGTATAGGGCTCAGAATAATGCATTACCTTTAAATATCCAAATGCATTTTGTTAAAAGACAAAGTTGTTATAATCTTAAGGGGACAGAGATGTTTGTAAAACCACAATTCAGAACTAGTTTGAAGGGACGTTCTACCTCAATCCAGGGAATTAGATTATGGAATGGCTTGGAGAATGTAGTTAAAAATGCCAAGTCAATGTTTACATTTAAGAAAATGATCAAAACGAATGTGTTAAAAAAAAATGAAATAGCGTAATGTGTATTGTATTAGTTAGAAAATTAGAAAGAGTTAGTCATTTTGTACTGTTGGTTGAAGATTATTATTGTTTAATCTGATTGTTGGAAAAAAGGGGCAGATATAATAAGATTTATTCTTCTTTCTGCTACCTTTCATTTTTTTATATTTTGTACATTATCATTTATGGATTGTCTTGTATTGTTTCTTTTGTAAAAAATGAACAAATTTAATAAACATAAACATAAACATAATTTCTTCTTTGTTAGTTCCATTTAGAAAAATACTATTTGCACAACCTGTAATTGAATGGATCACATTATTATCTGCTTTTGGTATTTTAGCTGCAAGGCTTGATCCAACATTCACAAAATATTGATTAAAGACCGTGTAAAGTAAAATTAAATGTGTGTTTTGAGTTTGTCACACGGCATAAATATGTGTTATTAATCACCCATATAAATCTGACTGATTAAAAACATTGTTTACCTTATAAAATTAAGTCTCAAAAATAATGAAAAAACATAATTGTGCCCTGGTCTGAAACGCTGGGGGCGTGTCAGCGCGTGGGCGTGGTTTCAGCGCAGTACTGCGCCGTGTCCTGCACCCTGAAGATGTTCTTGAAGGCTGGAGTTCTCCAGCCCTACTCATTTGAACGTCCAGAGCCAGACTCAGACTCTGAGTCAGACAGTGACCACTGTGACGGTCGGCATCGTTCTTCACAGCCTGAGCTGTGTGTGGAGAGGCAGACAGGTGCAGCAGAGATCCACCTGCTCTGTTTTTATCTGAGTTCTGGCTGTAACAGCAGCTCCTTTTTCCAAGAGTTACGCTGTTTTTAGTGCACAAACAACTCTGGTTTTGTTTTTAAAGTTGAGGACACAACTATAATTCATAACTCCGCTGTTATGTGTTTAATAATAAGCGCTATTTTAGAAGATGAGCGCGGACTCGCTGCACCCGGTCCGACCCGGTCACATCGCATGCGGGGTCTGTGTTGGTGATTAAAATATAGAGTAATCACGTTGATAAGTTATCTCATCTGTCAGCGGAGTCACGGCGTTTCACGGCGCGCGTGGCAGGATTTCAGCTCCACGCGGATCGCTCACACACACACACACACACGCGCGCGGGGGCGCGGAGGTGCAGGTGGCAGTGGTCGCTCCAGCACCACGCCTGGGTTCATTTGACTCCCTCCTGCGTCTCAATGTCACAATGGAGCGGCTGCAGTCCTCCATGCGTAAAAGGAGTGAGAGTCCTGGAGGGAGACGGTCGGTAGCGAGTGAACGGCTCCACCGAAGAACGCATTTATACGGCTGGAGCTGCAGGGGGTGGGGCTTGTTACCGTGTGACGAAACGCGGTCATTTAAACCACGCCTAAAAAATCCTGAAACAGAAATATCTTTATACACAGTTTGATCTATAACTCCAAAATTAATTGAGCTACAATTTTGAGACTTTTTACTCATTTACAAGATTACAATTATGACATTTATAATGTTTATTGAAGAAAATGTTGAAATTCACTTTACACGGTCTTTAAATCCATTTACAATTTCATTTTCATCACGAACTTCATCGTTGTCTTTTACAAAATATTTTGAAATACCAGTTTTTGCTTTATGATTCTTCAGAACACTATTCATTACTCGCCATGTTGAACAACTGGGAGATAAAGTTAGAGAGGACACACTGAGATGGTTTGGACATGTCCAGAGGAGAGACAGTGGTTTGGACATGTCCAGAGGAGGGACAGTGGTTTGGACATGTCCAGAGGAGGGACAGTAGTTTGGACATGTCCAGAGGAGGGACAGTGGTTTGGACATGTCCAGAGGAGGGACAGTGGTTTGGACATGTCCAGAGGAGGGACAGTGGTTTGGACATGTCCAGAGGAGGGACAGTGGTTTGGACATGTCCAGAGGAGGGACAGTGGTTTGGACATGTCCAGAGGAGGGACAGTGGTTTGGACATGTCCAGAGGAGGGACAGTGGTTTGGACATGTCCAGAGGAGACAGTGGTTTGGACATGTCCAGAGGAGGGACAGTGGTTTGGACATGTCCAGAGGAGAGACAGTGGTTTGGACATGTCCAGAGGAGAGACAGTAGTTTGGACATGTCCAGAGGAGAGACAGTGGTTTGGACATGTCCAGAGGAGAGACAGTAGTTTGGACATGTCCAGAGGAGAGACAGTGGTTTGGACATGTCCAGAGGAGGGACAGTAGTTTGGACATGTCCAGAGGAGAGACAGTAGTTTGGACATGTCCAGAGGAGGGACAGTAGTTTGGACATGTCCAGAGGAGAGACAGTAGTTTGGACATGTCCAGAGGAGAGACAGTAGTTTGGACATGTCCAGAGGAGAGACAGTAGTTTGGACATGTCCAGAGGAGGGACAGTAGTTTGGACATGTCCAGAGGAGAGACAGTAGTTTGGACATGTCCAGAGGAGAGACAGTAGTTTGGACATGTCCAGAGGAGAGACAGTAGTTTGGACATGTCCAGAGGAGAGACAGTAGTTTGGACATGTCCAGAGGAGAGACAGTGGTTTGGACATGTCCAGAGGAGAGACAGTAGTTTGGACATGTCCAGAGGAGAGACAGTGGTTTGGACATGTCCAGAGGAGAGACAGTAGTTTGGACATGTCCAGAGGAGAGACAGTAGTTTGGACATGTCCAGAGGAGAGACAGTAGTTTGGACATGTCCAGAGGAGGGACAGTAGTTTGGACATGTCCAGAGGAGAGACAGTAGTTTGGACATGTCCAGAGGAGGGACAGTAGTTTGGACATGTCCAGAGGAGGGACAGTAGTTTGGACATGTCCAGAGGAGAGACAGTAGTTTGGACATGTCCAGAGGAGGGACAGTAGTTTGGACATGTCCAGAGGAGAGACAGTAGTTTGGACATGTCCAGAGGAGAGACAGTAGTTTGGACATGTCCAGAGGAGGGACAGTAGTTTGGACATGTCCAGAGGAGGGACAGTAGTTTGGACATGTCCAGAGGAGGGACAGTAGTTTGGACATGTCCAGAGGAGGGACAGTAGTTTGGACATGTCCAGAGGAGGGACAGTGGTTTGGACATGTCCAGAGGAGGGACAGTGGTTTGGACATGTCCAGAGGAGGGACAGTGGTTTGGACATGTCCAGAGGAGGGACAGTGGTTTGGACATGTCCAGAGGAGGGACAGTGGTTTGGACATGTCCAGAGGAGGGACAGTGGTTTGGACATGTCCAGAGGAGGGACAGTGGTTTGGACATGTCCAGAGGAGGGACAGTGGTTTGGACATGTCCAGAGGAGGGACAGTGGTTTGGACATGTCCAGAGGAGGGACAGTGGTTTGGACATGTCCAGAGGAGGGACAGTGGTTTGGACATGTCCAGAGGAGGGACAGTGGTTTGGACATGTCCAGAGGAGGGACAGTGGTTTGGACATGTCCAGAGGAGGGACAGTGGTTTGGACATGTCCAGAGGAGGGACAGTGGTTTGGACATGTCCAGAGGAGGGACAGTGGTTTGGACATGTCCAGAGGAGGGACAGTGGTTTGGACATGTCCAGAGGAGGGACAGTGGTTTGGACATGTCCAGAGGAGGGACAGTGGTTTGGACATGTCCAGAGGAGGGACAGTGGTTTGGACATGTCCAGAGGAGGGACAGTGGTTTGGACATGTCCAGAGGAGGGACAGTGGTTTGGACATGTCCAGAGGAGGGACAGTGGTTTGGACATGTCCAGAGGAGGGACAGTGGTTTGGACATGTCCAGAGGAGGGACAGTGGTTTGGACATGTCCAGAGGAGGGACAGTGGTTTGGACATGTCCAGAGGAGGGACAGTGGTTTGGACATGTCCAGAGGAGGGACAGTGGTTTGGACATGTCCAGAGGAGGGACAGTGGTTTGGACATGTCCAGAGGAGGGACAGTGGTTTGGACATGTCCAGAGGAGGGACAGTGGTTTGGACATGTCCAGAGGAGGGACAGTGGTTTGGACATGTCCAGAGGAGGGACAGTGGTTTGGACATGTCCAGAGGAGGGACAGTGGTTTGGACATGTCCAGAGGAGGGACAGTGGTTTGGACATGTCCAGAGGAGGGACAGTGGTTTGGACATGTCCAGAGGAGGGACAGTGGTTTGGACATGTCCAGAGGAGGGACAGTGGTTTGGACATGTCCAGAGGAGGGACAGTGGTTTGGACATGTCCAGAGGAGGGACAGTGGTTTGGACATGTCCAGAGGAGGGACAGTGGTTTGGACATGTCCAGAGGAGGGACAGTGGTTTGGACATGTCCAGAGGAGGGACAGTGGTTTGGACATGTCCAGAGGAGGGACAGTGGTTTGGACATGTCCAGAGGAGGGACAGTGGTTTGGACATGTCCAGAGGAGGGACAGTGGTTTGGACATGTCCAGAGGAGGGACAGTGGTTTGGACATGTCCAGAGGAGGGACAGTGGTTTGGACATGTCCAGAGGAGGGACAGTGGTTTGGACATGTCCAGAGGAGGGACAGTGGTTTGGACATGTCCAGAGGAGGGACAGTGGTTTGGACATGTCCAGAGGAGGGACAGTGGTTTGGACATGTCCAGAGGAGGGACAGTGGTTTGGACATGTCCAGAGGAGGGACAGTGGTTTGGACATGTCCAGAGGAGGGACAGTGGTTTGGACATGTCCAGAGGAGGGACAGTGGTTTGGACATGTCCAGAGGAGGGACAGTGGTTTGGACATGTCCAGAGGAGGGACAGTGGTTTGGACATGTCCAGAGGAGGGACAGTGGTTTGGACATGTCCAGAGGAGGGACAGTGGTTTGGACATGTCCAGAGGAGGGACAGTGGTTTGGACATGTCCAGAGGAGGGACAGTGGTTTGGACATGTCCAGAGGAGGGACAGTGGTTTGGACATGTCCAGAGGAGGGACAGTGGTTTGGACATGTCCAGAGGAGGGACAGTGGTTTGGACATGTCCAGAGGAGGGACAGTGGTTTGGACATGTCCAGAGGAGGGACAGTGGTTTGGACATGTCCAGAGGAGGGACAGTGGTTTGGACATGTCCAGAGGAGGGACAGTGGTTTGGACATGTCCAGAGGAGAGACAGTGGTTTGGACATGTCCAGAGGAGAGACAGTGGTTTGGACATGTCCAGAGGAGGGACAGTAGTTTGGACATGTCCAGAGGAGGGACAGTAGTTTGGACATGTCCAGAGGAGAGACAGTAGTTTGGACATGTCCAGAGGAGGGACAGTAGTTTGGACATGTCCAGAGGAGGGACAGTAGTTTGGACATGTCCAGAGGAGGGACAGTGGTTTGGACATGTCCAGAGGAGGGACAGTAGTTTGGACATGTCCAGAGGAGAGACAGTGTTTGGACATGTCCAGAGGAGGGACAGTGGTTTGGACATGTCCAGAGGAGGGACAGTGGTTTGGACATGTCCAGAGGAGGGACAGTGGGTATATTGGTAGAAGGATGTTAGAAATGCAGCTGCCAGGAAAAAGACAAAGAGGAGATATATGGATGCAGTTAGAGAGGACATGGAGGTAGTTGGAGTGAGGACAGAGTGAGGTGGAGGAGGATGACTCACTGTGGAGACCCCTGAAAAGGGAAAAGCCGAAAGAAGAAGAAGAAGAAGGGCAGTATGTGTGAACGTGAGAATGGGCTTTGCAGATGTGTTTCTCACATGTGCAGNAACAGTAAATATAAAAAAATATTGATTGGGCGGGTTTTAACAGACTTTTGGGCTGGAAAACCTCGACTCTATCTGGCAACACTGCTCTAGGCAGAGTATAAGACTATTTTATATCGATATAGTCTCATTTTATATCACAAATTAAATTATATCGATATTTTAAAAACTTTCATATATCGCCCAGCCCTAGTAGAGACTAATCAGAGCTTTAGATCACATTCATTTACGATGGGACACACTGTGACAATGAGGGGTTCAGTAGCTATGTTTACATGGACATAAGTAATCGGATCAAACGGCCGTTTGGAATAAAAACGCGTCATGTAAACACCCCGTTCTGGTTATTCTTTGCTTATTCAGCGTGATCTGAAATAATTTGTGATCAGAAAGAAACGGGTGGTTTACGCCGAGTCATAACCCGAACGGTGCACATGCAAACGCTTGATCTGTTCGTTTTTATCTTAGGGTGAAAAACTGACCTGACTGTGCATGTGTGACTTTGTCATTTCCACCTGGCTAGATGCTAATAATATTAGCATGTCGGGGAAGCAAAACTGGTTGGCAAGCGACACAACCTTTCTACTAGAAACTTTGAAAGAGCTTAAAATGAATCCTTCAACACAGCGAATAGGTTTATGGAATAGTTTGGAAAATGATGTGAAAAACGGAGTCAATGTTTATATTTAAGAAAAGGATTAAGACTATTTTGTTGAAAAGATACATATAAGTTTGTTAAATGTCAAATGAATTATAAACGGTAAATTTTGATAGTTATGTATTCTTGTATTATGTATTGATGATTATTGTTTGAATTGATATTTTAAATTGATTTTGTTTAAGAAGGAGCAGATATGATGATTTTTTCTTCTTCTGCTGCCTTTCATTTTATGGTTTTTATTTTATTTATTTTTTGTTTTGTAATTGTCTTTAAGGGTGGGCGATATGGCTCAAAAATTGTATCGTGATATTTCAGAGCATTATCACGATAACGATAAATTTCGTGATATAACCAAAAAAAATTAATCAAATTTATTTATTTGACAAAATTAACTTAACATGTTGCTTTGCAGTATTTTATACAATTTAAAAAACAACAAGGGATAATTTTACTGAAATTACTAGTACTGTACAGTATTCAGTCTCCAAGTATAAAAACAAAAAAATAAAAATGATCTGTTATTTAGATTGAAAAAGTCTGTACAAAATATAGATCAACAAAATCCACCACAAAAACTAAAGTGCAGGTGTAGTTTCCAAAATAACTAAATAAAATGAAGCTTAAAATCTGTTGAGCATAAATGTAACATACAACAAAATATGTTGCCTTTAAATGAGCTGTAACTTCCAGAACTTGTAACAAGTTGATCAGCTGACCCTGAAGCTTGTTGGTGTTTCAGCTTCCTCTGTTCCTACAGGAATGATTCATTTTTCTGATTCATTTTTTTAACTGATCTGTCTCTGATCACCTGCCTCTGTGTGAGACTGTGTGAGACTGTGAGACAGCTGAGCTGCGCGTTTGTAACGACAGTTTTAGAGCGAGGGAGAGATGCAGCCCGCCCACACTGCGCGGGGCGAGGGGAGTCAGTGGATCTGTCTGTACCTGTGCAGTTTAAGCAGGGGGAGAAAAGCTGAGACGCGAGTTGTTTGTTTTTAGCATTTTAGCTAGCGTTACACCAGTACTGACAGGTGGAGGGATGTGCGCAGTTCGGTTTGGTTGTTTGAAGCACTCTGTTGTTAAGGGGCGGGGCGCCCTCACGTATTACGTCATGAAATTAGCATATCACGATGTAACTTTTTTGCCCGGGTAAGCTTTTTTTACCTGTATTACCGGGAACGATATGATATGGCCCAGCCCTAGTCAATACTCCAGTCAACAAGTTCAGCACTTTATGAAAAAGATCAAACTGATATTGTCAACAAGCCCTGGACCAGATTAAAGCCCTGATGATGACGATGACGATGATGATGACCGAGAGATTCAACCACCTCATAATAACCTTTCAAGAAGAGTTATTGCTCTCTTATTATTATTATCTAATTAACTTTTTACATTTAAAATTATAATCGTATTAATACGATTATAATTATATAAAAAAAAGAGTTAATTAACCCTTTTTTTAACTTCTTTGTGTTTTATTTCCAGTCTGGGACAGAGATAATATCTGAGTCTTCCTCTTCAGGAAAATCCACCAGATTACCTGCAGCTAAGAAGTGTGTGATGACTGAACTCTGAACTTTTCCAGGACCTGTCCCACCTGGAGGAGCAGGTCCAAGAAGAGGTTGTGAGTAACGAGGACAAATACAGCCACACTGCTGCTACTGTTGTTATTGAGATGATTTTCTCCACCACTGGAGATATTCACTGCAACTACATCTGTGCTTTTGGCAAAAAATTTGGACAAGTTGGTCTTTTTGGACAAAAACTTTAAACTTGATTAGTTAGATTGTAAACAGTCTGTGTCTGCTTATTGTTCTGGTTCTGACTGTTATTGTATTTAAAAAAAAATTATCGTTAGTATAGTTTATTTATTGTAAAGAGTGCCGTTTATTTAAAATATCATCCAAATGGGTCACTTTTATTTATTTTTATACAAACGTATTGTTTACTTGGCATATTTTCAAAATAAACATTTTGTAAGTCTTTTTATTTTATTTTTTGGTACAGAAAATTAATCAAACCGAGCCCTCTTTGAAACTGAACCGAAATGTGATTTTAGCGTACCGGTACACCCCTACTGGTAGGGCTGGGCGATATATCGATATTTTTTAAATATCGAGATAAAAAAAAATTGGCGTGCTCTTTTTAGTCGTGCTGAGCTCTATGAGAGGAGCAGAGAGAGGTGGAGACATTAATAAATCAGCAGTTTATCATATCACTAAAGACACGGTCCTTAGCGGCTAACAAGATGGCCAACGCTTTAGCCGTCTTGTTCCACAGCTGAGACTGTGTCTTTAGTGATATATGATAAACTGCTGATTTATTAATGTCTCCACCTCTCTCTGCTCCTCTCATAAATCTCAGCACGACTAAATGAGCTCTGACCCGTGGTTTGTTTTAAGGAAACAGGCTGTAAAAACACTCGCTGCACGTTTCTGAGTGGAGGATCACTTTACTGCAGTTCAAAAACACACAGACTAACATGAAGACACCTTTCTATCTTATCAAGACACTCAAAGCTCTTTACAACACAACCTGTGTCCTCATTCATACAGCACTCTACTAGATCTATACAAGGATTAATCAGTACTTTATTACATTCTGTGGTGATAGAGGAATGTGCATACCGGTAATTACACCAATAGTTCTCAGGTGCGAAGAGCCGGTTGGCGGTGGGCGTGGTATACAGGCAGCTGCCGCATTCAGTCAGACAGGTCGCCTTCGTGCTCCCGCTGCGTGGCTGGTGGCTGTGGGTGTTGGCCGTGCAAGGCAACCCATCGCTGAGTGTTGTGCGGGCTGGTGTTGATTCCTTCACGGGGTAGGTGTTGTCACTCTGCACTATAGCTGATATCGGACAGAAACTCTAAATGGAGGTGTTGTTATAGGTAGAAAGCCGCGGTGCTGCGCCTCTCCGCTCCCTCATGCTGCGAGGGTGTGTATGTGTGTGTACGTGGTTGTGAAGACCGGCAGGTAAGGAAACAATTGTCTTAAGCTCTATTTGTGTCAGCTATATGAAGAGTAGTTATTAATTAACTTTCTTTAGGTCTCCCCCCACATCGGGACCACTGCTGCTCTGTTTCCGGAGACTGCTGCTTTATCTTCCGGGGTCCGCTCTGGGTCCCTGGCGACTCCGTTTGGGGGAAGCTCTGCACGAGTGCTTGAAACACGGACTGTGGTGTCGTCAGCTGTTTCCCTTACAGCGGCGCGTGGGGTGTGACGTCAGTGTGGCCATCTGCCTGTCGCTGTGGCGTGACACGTCGAATGGTGATGTGTATATATTTATTGTAAATGTTTATTTATGTGTGGAGTAAGTCTTTGGGGTTTAAAGTTTTTTTGGGGGGTTTGTTTCTTTAGTTGGGGTGAAAGAAGTTGTGGTGGTTTAGCAGCCCAATTTTAATGAATTACTTAAATAAACATTGAATTTTAAGGATGTTTAAGATGTGTTACACTAATTGTTAATAAATTGTTATGTTATATTGAACAGTTGTCCCGGATGCTTCAATTTGTGCAAAGCAAACCTGCGGGGCCTTACAAGCAATAAGATAAAAATCTCTGGGTGAAATTCCCAGGGTGGCGTTGTCTAACTTATTATGATTAAATCAGTTTCATGCTCTTAGATCATGAATTAATGCCACATTTATACACTGATGAGACACACATGATGTCTTTTTGTTTTAAAATTGAAATGAATAAAAATTATTGTTGTTTTTTTTAAACATGTGTATCACCTGTAGCTCAGTCAGGGAGTGCAGCAACGTCTCCACCGTTATTAAAACCTGTCGCGGGTCCATTTTGAGTGCTCAGGTTAGTTTACGTTCATCACGGAAGTAAAACTTCTGTGTTTTTTTAAGGACGGTTTACCACTCTGCGCATGTCAGTACTTCTGTTCAGAACAAAGCCCGCTGCATGGAAACGCTCGTCGTGATCGGATTGTGCCCATGTAAACAATACATTTTAATTATTTAATCTGAAAACATTTCAATCCAGTCAAAAAATGTTGCACATGTAAACACAGCTAGTGTCTTGCCCAGGGACACTGCGGCATGTGACTGCTGGTGAAACCCCAACTCTCTTACTGGTGGATGACTGCTCTAACCACAGAGTCAGAGTCTTTATTGTCATTTGCACCGCATGTGGTACATGTGATGAAAACGAGATTATGTACACAGCCGCCCCAAATGAGAAAACAAACCCAACAACAAAAAAATTGTAAACATTTTCTTGTCTTGTTTAAGTTTTATTTTATGTTTGATCCAAAAAATATATAAAATGTTACATTTATTTTTTTATTGTTTTAATCTCCATTTTTATTCGGTTTAATTTATTTCATGGGTGTTATGAAGACTGGACCAGGAATTGGGTGCTGTCAGAACTTTACCATATTATTGTTAGGTCTCCATGGTAACACACATGTAAACACTGATTCTTACTGTAAACGAGTGGTTCAGAGAGGAGAGCCCAGAACATTTAGCACCAATACAACCTGCATGACTCGTAACTGACCTCGGAGGATGATTGACAGCTGCCACTCAGACAGAAATGTACGCATTTAGAAATAAATGATTAACTTGTCCAGTATTTAGTGTGCTGTTTCAGATTAGATGTCTTCCAAGCTTCAGGTGCGGGTAAAGGACTTCTGACCTTCCTGAAAGGAGATCTAGATCTTCTCAACATAGTTCCCAGGAAACATCCCTTCTTTACCTCGCAGCCTCCCGAACCACCAACCAGACAAATCTGAAAACACACAAAGATGATCCAAGAGTTATGGATTTCCATACTACTGTATGAGATTCTTTATAAATAAAATTGTTTCAATTAGGGAAAAAAATTCAAACTAACATTCCTAGTATCGCCTCTGGTTCTGTCAGATGAGACAACTTTAAAAAAGACACTATAACCTGATTTACGTTTGGACTGTTTTTTTCCTATTGAGCTCTCTGAATTGTCAAAAATAATAGCGTCATCCAAACCATCCACACGTCTGCTAGATCCCATTCCAACCAGGCTGTTTAAAGACGTATTTCCATTAATTAATAACCACGTCTTGGATCCGCTTAATTTGTCTCTAATAAATGGTTATGTACCACAGAGCTTTAAGATTGCTGTAATTAAACATTTACTTATGAAACATAACTTTGACTCAGGAATCCTAGCCAATTATAGACCTATATCCAGGGGCGGCCGGCCAATGGGGGCGCTAGGGCACCACCCCACTGGAACTTCTGGAGCAATTCACCATTTTACGTTGAAGACTTTAAAAAAATTAATAAAAATGAAAAAATAAAATTAGAATATTTCAAAATATATGCATATATGTTTTTAGAGTCAGAGTCAGAGTCAGAGAGAATTTTATTGTCATTTGCACCGCATGTAGTACATGTGTTGAAAACGAGATTATGTACACAGGGTCCCAGTTACATCCAACAACAAATGCAAGAGAAAAACAATAATAACATCTAGGATTAACTAAGAGAGACATCAGCTAGTAATACACTAAGCCCTAATGTAGTAGAAAAACATCATTATAAACAGCAGCACGAACATGAGTCATTATGAGCAGATGGTCACAGATGAACGCAGCAACAAGAAACAGATCAGTATCAACATGATGTGACATTTTGCAGTGTTTATTCTTATTATTTATTTATTCATGAGTCTAACAGCCTCAGGGTAGAAGCTGTTCCTCAGTCTAGTGGTTCTACATTTGATGCTCCTCAACCTCCGTCCCGAGGGGAGTGGTGCAAAGAGTGAGTGTGCTGGGTGAGTGAGGTCTTTCATGATGCAGGTGGCTCTTTTTCTGCATCTGGAGGTGTAAATGTCTGTGATGGTGGGGAGACTGACTCCAACAGACTTCTGTGCAGCCTTCACCACTCTCTGCAGAGCTTTCCTCTCTTCAACTGTGCAGCCTCCATGCCACACGTTGATGCTGGAGCACAGGACGCTCTCCACTGCACACCTGTAGAACGAGGTGAGGACTGGGCTTCTCAGACCGGCTCGTCTCAGCCGTCTGAGGAAGTAGAGTCTCTGATGACCTTTCTTGATCAGGCTGGTGGTGTTGTTGCTCCAGCTGAGGTTATCATTCAAGTGTACACCCAGGTATTTGTAGCTGGAGACCACCTCCACCGCAGATCCACCTATATACAGTGGGGTGTGGGTGTGTTTGTTGTTAGTTGTGTAGGATAAATATTTTATGAGTAATGATGAGTTATATTGTTTCAAAAAACGTTTTCTGATTGGTGACGTATTTCCGGTCCTGGGGGCGCATGAATCTTATCCATAGACTCTCGTTATAAATGACGCATGCACAGTTATTCCACGACGTTACAAAGCAATGGGAAGATGCTGGGTGCAGATTTCTGCGCCCTGGACACGTCCAACGTGAGCTCTACCTACCGATCATGTACATCCAGTCTTTTTTTTTGTCTGGGAAATGTGCCGTGCAGTGACTCAAGCCAGGTAGGTTTTAAATAATTGAAAGCCCTTTATCTAATGCCTATTTGCCATTTCTGACTGATATGCCTCTCAACTTTTAGAAGTCTCTGTGAAAAAGCCTTCAGCTGACTGTTTATTCTAAAAGTGGCAACTGGTGAGTTTGTTTCTGGAGCTAGCGTGCTAATGCTAGTCTTTATCTAATGCTTATTATTATATTACCATTCCTGACTGATATGCCTCTTAAAGGACAACACCCACCATGTTTTCAAATTGCATCGCCATTAATATTTATTAGTTTATTTAAAAATAATACAGGAGCGTTTATTTATATTGTAGAGAAATAATGCTAAAGGTTTTATTTCATGATTTATAGCAGATTTTAGCAGAAGCTCCAGGAAAAATCTGCTCCTCTCCATATATGGCCATTCACATCACTAAAGTAACCGCCTTGGAGTTGCAGGCGGAGTTATAATAAGCATTCATCAACTTCCATGACCGCTGCTCTGAGGAAAAAAAAAGCGAAGCATTTTTAAATATTCCCTAAATCTGCCTGTTGATTAATCCTGCTGTCGCTCACTGATGTCTATCATATTCTGAGCGAGCATCCACGTAGACGTACTAGTTTAATTCGCTTGATCGTAACAAATTCATTAATTTCCGCATCGGCTTTTTATTCTCTCCCCGTGACCAGACAGGTCGGGAGTACAGAAAGGCAGCTGCGCAGCGGAGCTCTGCGCGCGTGCTCCCCCGTGCTCCCCGCAACAAGGCTGGGACGGAGCAGAGCCCTGAGTCGGCACAAGGAACTTCAAAGGTGACCAGCGGAACGGGGAGCCAGGGAGAAGACCGCGGCTCGCTGCTCTGGGCAGAGGAGTGAGAGCAGCAACAGTCCGCAGCGTACATAC
>JBBPBX010009699.1:14796-27840 GCA_038048925.1 Garcialebias charrua | reverse complement strand
CAGATATCTGTACCGGTAACTTCACTTCGGTGTCGGTTACTGAACAGTACTTTTTTCAATACCAGTTTTATAATTAATATTAATTCTAACAAGAAGAAAATTATGTTACACATTACAATACAAATGAGATTTATTTTTTATCTTTGGTATTTTTCCATTCCAAGCAGTTTTCTTACATAAAAGTAAATAATTTCCAGGTCAAATGAACATTTACAAACCAGTGACACGTCAGTGTCTAATGCTCACTGCTACACACTGAGGACCTTTTCACTTAACAGTTTTTATTCAGAAAAATCGACATGTCTGCTTTCTCTGGACACAAACAAGCCTGTTCCTGGCTTATGGTGTCTCCAGCAGTAGAACATGTTCGCTCTGAGGGTGTGGATGATGCTGGTTGCACACACACACAGATACCTGGTTGACGAGTTTGATAGCATTGGCATAGAATCCCTCACATTCCACCAGCAGGTCACTGGATTCACAGAGGTTAGGGTTGATGCAGACTTCTGCACCTCTGTGTCTCTTCCTGCAACTGTTCTTTTGACCTGGAAATTATTTGTTTTTATGTAAGAAAACTGCTTGGAATGGAAAAATAACAAAGTTAAAAGATAAAACTCACGATTTGTACTGTAATGTGTAACATAATTTTATTCTGTTAGAATTAATATTAATTACAAAATTGGTACAGAAAAAAGAACCGTCCAGGAACTGACACCAAAGTGAAGATACCGACATGGTACCAATTTTTTAAAGTAAGGTACCCAGCCTTACAACAGGGCAAATCTGCTCGCCTAAAGCCTGTCTTCTCTTCGAAGCAATTTTATCAATTGTGTTGAGGGACCAACTGACCAATTCCAAGTCCATTGTTATGATTCGGAAGATTTGTAGAAGAGAGACTCTAAGCAGTTTCATAGACAGGACAGAGCAAAGCAAAGCAGAGAGGGAGAGGAGGAGAAGACATCCGCCCTTGAGAAGAGTAAGTGTTGAAGTGAATAACCTCTTCTGTCCAAAGGACATTCTCCCAGAAGCGTTGTGGCTTGTCAATTTGCAGATACATCCATCCATCCATCCATTTTCTTCCGCTTATCCGGGGTCGGGTCGCGGGGTAGCAGCCTAAGTAGGGAGGCCCAGACTTCCCTCTCCCCAGCCACTTGGAGCAGCTCCTCTGGGGGAATCCCAAGGCGTTCCCAGGCCAGCCGAGAAACATAGTCCCTCCAGCGTGTCCTGGGTCTTCCTCTGGGTCTCCTCCCGGTGGGACATGCCCGGAACACCTCACCAGGGAGGCGTCCAGGAGGCATCCTAACCAGATGCCCGAGCCACCTCAACTGGCTCCTCTCGATGTGGAGAAGCAGCGGCTCTACTCCGAGTCCCTCCCGGATGACTGAGCTTCTCACCCTATCTCTAAGGGAGAGTCCAGACACCCTGCGGAGAAAACTCATTTCAGCCGCTTGTATCCGAGATCTCGTTCTTTCGGTCATAACCCAGAGCTCATGACCATAGATGAGGGTAGGAACATAGATCGATCGGTAAATTGAGAGCTTTGCCTTTTGACTCAGCTCTCTCTTCACCACGACAGACCGGTACAGCGCCCGCTTCACTGCGGACGCTGCACCTATCCGCCTATCGATCTCACGCTCCAGTTTTCCCTCATTCGTGAACAAGACCCCGAGATACTTAAACTCCTCCACTTGGGGCAGGACCTCCTCCCCGACCTGGAGAAGGCATGCTACCCTTTTCCGGCTCAAGACCATGGCCTCGGATTTGGAGGAACTGATCCTCATCCCGGCCGCATCACATTCAGCTGCAAACCGCTCCAGCGAAAGCTGTAGATCACGAACTGATGAAGCCAATAGGACCACATCATCTGCAAAAAACAGAGAAGAGATTCTAAGGCCACCAAAACGGATCCTCTCAACACCTTGGCTGCGCCTAGAAATTCTGTCCATAAAAGTTATGAACAGAATCGGTGACAAAGGGCAACCTTGGCGGAGTCCAACTCTCACAGGAAACGAGCCCGACTTACTGCCAGCGATGCGGACCAAGCTCTGACACCGGTCGTACAGGGACCTAACAGCCCATATCAAAGGGCCTGGTACCCCATACTCCCGGAGTACCCCCCACAGAACCCCCCGAGGGACGCGGTCGAATGCCTTTTCCAAGTCCACAAAGCACATGTAAACTGGTTGGGCAAACTCCCACGCACCCTCCAGGACCCTGTTGAGGGTGTAGAGCTGGTCTAGTGTTCCACGACCAGGACGAAAACCACACTGCTCCTCCTGAATCCGAGGTTCGACTATCCGACGGACCCTCCTCTCCAGAACCCCTGAATAGACCTTACCAGGGAGGCTTAAGAGTGTGATCCCCCTATAGTTGGAACACACCCTACGGTCCCCCTTTTTGAATAGGGGAACCACCACCCCAGTCTGCCAATCCAAGGGAACTGCCCCCGATGTCCACGCGATATTGCAGAGTCGCGTAAGCCAACACAACCCCACAACATCCAGAGCCCTAAGGAACTCAGGACGAATCTCATCCACCCCCGGAGCCCTGCCACCGCGGAGCTTTTTAACCACCTCGGCGACCTCAGCACCAGAGATTGGAGAGCCCGACCCAAAGTCCCCAGGCTCCGCTTCCTCAGTGGAAGACGTGCCAGTAGGATTGAGGAGGTCTTCGAAGTATTCCGCCCACCGACTCACAACATCCCGAGTTGAGGTCAACAGCACGCCATCCCCACCATAAATGGTGTTGGTCGCGTACCGCTTTCCCCCCCTGAGACGCCGGATGGTGGACCAGAATCGCCTCGAAGCCGTACGGAAGTCATTCTCCATGGCCTCTCCGAACTCCTCCCACGCCCGAGTTTTTGCCTCAGCAACCACCCGAGCCGCATGCCGCTTTGACTGCCGGTACCTATCTGCTGCTTCCGGGGTCCCACAATTTGCAGATACAGTGTATATACAAAAACGGATTAACCTTGACCTTGGAGTTCACCTCTAATCTCTTTAGATTTTTTTTCTAGGCTCTTTGGTTACAATTTATTTTATCCTTCTCTTAGATTTATCATTAGCATTTATTTTAAAGTCATGTCCAGTGAAGTTGTCTCTAGTCCAATAATCTGCTTGGAGATGGTCTTAAAGCCTTTACCTTTAACGTATTGATCAATAATTGTCTTTCTAAGCACCGGAGACAACTCTGTCCTCAGCTTCCTGTGGTCCATTTTCAGTGTGCCATGATACCAAACAGCACATAGAGGGTCTTTAATTTGGACCTGGATCTGTTTAAGGATTCTGTTTAGGGTTAGTCAAGTAAGTAAGTAAGTAAGTAAGTAAACTTTATTTACAGTATATAGCACCTTTCACAGATAGAAAATCACAACGTGCTTTACAAAAAGAAATACACATAATAAAATCATAATAAAATCATAAATTCTTAAAACATGCTGTACAAAAAGGTTACACATGATAAACTCTAAAATCTATAAGCACAATTAACCATAAGCCTGTTTGAAATGATAAGTCTAAGACTTCTTTTAAATGCATCAGTTGACTCGGAGCCACGCATTGTAGCTTAGTCAACATGTCTTACTGTACCTGTAAGGTGACGATGAACTATGCTCTGGATCTATTAATGACTTCAGACCATCAAAGCTTGCACAGTCTGGTAAATCTGTAGAGACAAAAACAACATTTTCCTGTCACAAATATAATCCCCATTAAGCAGAAACTTTCTATTTAAAAAACACAACTTTACAGAAAATGAGGGGGAGCTAACGTTGTCTCTTTTATTCTATTCAATCATAATGAAAACCATCACCAGATTAATTTGGGGCTGATATCAATTAATTTACATTAATCAAAATTAAAACTCTTTCCCTGTAGGTTTTTTATCTTTCAGCTGCTCCCTTCTTCTCTTCCTCTGGGTTTGCCACAGCGACAGTTAACTCACTCAAAGACTTGGCAGTTGTTTTTATGCCAGATCTCTCTGACACTACCATAGCCCTATGGTGTAGTGGCAGAGAATCGGACTTGTTATCCGAAGGGCCCAGGTTCGAACCCCGGCCACGGCACACCATCTTGGGGTGTCTATGAGTGCACATCTATTTTCCCAGCTCCCCGAGCGCGACTACGCTGCTCACTGCACCACCTGGTGGTGGTTGGGTTAAATGCAGAAGACCAATTTCGTCTGTCAAGTATGGGAACATACACAGATGACAAATGTGACAAATTATTAATTATTATTATGGAGCAGAAAGCTGCTATCTAGGAGCAGCTGGGGTGTTAAGGGCCTTGCAGGAAAGTGTGGAGGCAGATGTGGGTTGTTCATCTTTTCCAAATGTTTTAGGTTGTCTGTCTGGAGATTTGAACCAGCGACCGATCACAGGCCCACCTTCCCTAAATTCTGTGCCACCTTTCCACCTTGTAGCATTATTGTTTGCAGCTCAAAATTTATGATTGAAGACAAGAAGAGCCGTGAAGTTACAAGATTTAGTCACAAGCTTTTTAAAATACATTGCATTGGATAAAACAGAGGCAGAACGGTGGCTCAGTTGGTAGAGTTGCCACCTCTCAGCGAGCAGGTCGCTGGTTAAAACCCTGGCCCGGGTCCTTTCTGTAGCCGTTTTCGCACTGCACAGCCCTCCCCGGCCCAGCCCGGCCCAACCCGACTTCTAACCCGGGTTCGTCATGTTCGCATTTGCCTTTTCGGGCCGGCGTCAGCCCGAGTTTTAGAACCCCACAGACGGAGGTTCTAATCGGGCCAAGCTCCCGGGCCCAGTTTGACGTCATGTACTGCTCATCATTTGATTTGTTGTTTGCAGCAGGGGCGGGACTGCTGCGTGTTGAGTCATCAACTCGTTCTAACAACAACCTCAGCGCGAGCTGAATTTCATTAAAATTTAACTACAGAAACCCCTAAAAAAACACTTATTAGCTGAATATATTAGTGTTTCTGAGTTTAATTTTTGTTAATAACTGATTACAAATCAGCTTATTTTACATGGACGTAGCCAGGATTTTCTGAGGGGCAATCCGTTAAAAGGAAAAGTGGAACTACAAAATGCAAGATACCTAGTGGTTGACTGGTAGAGCGTCGGGTTGCCGCTCCAAGCCTTTTCTCGACTCGGGTTCGAACCTCGGTTGAACTTATGTTACGTTTGTCTTTTATTGGATAAAAAAAGGAGTTTGTGTTATGCCTGTGGTTAACACAAACTCCTTTTTTAAAATCCAATAAAAGACAAGTTTATCCACAGTTCCTTCAGCAATGTTCCCTCTAAGGTGCGCGCATGCGCAATTGCGCATTGCTTGCACTTTCTCAGCACACAATAAAATCTTTGTAGCGCATCCAAAGTAAACTGAATACTTGACTGAATGTGACGGTATGTCCTATAGTATTTGAACCCACCACACAAGAGCCGGGATTGATTGGGTCTGGTCAGCCCGCCGGTCCGCCTCAACTTAAAATGATTGATGGACAGCGATTGTATCCAATCACATTGAAGCTCACGTTGTTTTGACCAATTACTAACAGGAAGGCGGGTCTTAGAAAAGCAAGCATGTATGTATGCGGCTTCACAGTGTTAAGAACCTGAGGGGGGGGTCAGAGTTTTTTAAAACATCATTATTGTGTTTAGGTTGGCTGCAGTCTGCTAAAGAAAGCACCAGCAGCCTGTAGCTGCACTTTTTTTCACTCAGCCTAATCAGGCTTGATTAGCTCAGGTGAAACACCTGTTTGCTCTCAGCCTTTTAAATAGTCTGAGCTGAGACCTGAACACTGTGGAGCCTTTGCTTGGAGCAAGGGAGTTGTTGAGATTGCCAATTGAGGTTGGTGGACGCAAGCAAGGGGGCTTGTTGGAAATACTTGGAATCCTGTTGCAGGTAAAAACCAAGTTTTGCTCAAAGCAGTTTTATGCTGCATGTGTGTGTGTTCAGAAGTGTTCTCCACCCACTTTTGATCACTGTGAGCTGTGAAATGTCTTAAATGACTGGTGCTGCCTAAACAGCACATGTAGAGCAAAGGGTGCTCTTGTGACAGCCTTAGTATTTACTAGGGTTGTGTGAAACAAGTTTTAAGCTTGTTTGAGACTGGTGTAGGAAACACTAGATGTTTAACAGCTGGGAAGCTGTAGGATGTACAAACATTGAGGAGAGCTCCACCCTCTCCGCTTGTTTGTGAGTCTGCTCCAGGGGGAGTGGAAGGTGAGCTGGTTAAGCTCTTAAAGTGACTCTGGCTGCTTAAAGCAGAGTTCTGTGTGGGTTAAGGCACCTTAAGTGCTGGCTGCCACTTTGGTTTAACTTAAGAGGTGTGGGCCTGTGCCACAGGGGCCTGTTTGAGTTAATTTTGGAGACACTGAGGGCAGTGTCTGTGCAGTTGTTCAGGAGGACAACTGGGATCAACAGTGAGGGACTGTTACCTTTTTCTCTTTCTCATTTGTTTGTACTTTTGACTGTGTGGGTGCAGGTAGTCCAGTTCTCGTGTTTTGTTTATTTAGAGGGACTTCTTTGGTAAGGTAGATCGTCGCCTGGGGGGGTACGACGGTCCTGTACAGGATTGGATCAACCTGGGTGGCGTTTTATTGTTTTTGGCCTCGCCCACCAGTCCAACACTTATTTGTACTTTTTATTAATTTTCTTTTCCTTTGGACGCTGATCCAGGAGAGGACGCTCCAGTCCTGGTGAGAAGCCTGGGAGGACCCTGCCAGCCTGGAGGCTCTTAGTTTTAGTTTAATAAAAATCGTTTTAATTCTTTTTCTGTGTCAGTGTCCACTTTGTATGTTTTGGCCTTTACCGGTCGTAACATATAAATTGGGGGCTCGTCCGGGATATGAATGAACGAGCTGTTAGTTTAGTTTTGATTCAGTAGTTGTGCTGGATCTGAATGAACGAGCTGTTTTGGTTAGTTTAGGATTTGTCTGGGATGTGAATGAACAAACTAGTTTAGGAGTTGTGTTGGATTTGCATGAGCTAGTTTGTGTAGTGGTAAGCTGCTTGTTTGTTCTGTGCACCTACTGTGCATGTTGGTGGTGGTCTGTCTTTGAACAGACATTGTTTGAGCTTGGGTGCTTAAATATTTAATGGGGGCTCGTTGATTAGTTAAAACACAGTGTTTGTGACAGGCAGTTTCACAAATAGCCTTGAGCTGTGTTTTTGTGTGTTCTGTGCGGTGCACAGCTGACATACTTAATGGTGTTTGCTAGGTTGAACAGTTTTTCTGTTCACCTTTATTTGGGGGTTTGTCAAAAGTGTGAACTTAAAAAAAAAAAAATTTAGTCACCAAATTTGTGAAGGACTTAACTTCAGCAGTTGGAAGCTGGCTGAAGCTTCTCTTTGGTGCTGATTGCAGAGTACTATCAGCTGTGTGTGTATGCTGCTGCCTGTGATACATTCAAGAGCAGTAGGGCATTTGTGTTTTGGTTCACTGTCATCTGTGTGCAGGACATTTGGTGGTGAACTGTTTGAGTAAGCTGTTTAAAAACAAAGAAACAGTTTTTTTGTTTTTGCTCAACAACATGGCTTTCAATTTAAAAAGATTTCTTGAACATCCCACAGTGCAAGTCTTTGTAGACTGCACAATAGAACAAAAGCTAAGGGTAGCAAACCATTTTAACATTGATGTCAGAAAATATGCTGATGATGAATGGTTGGGATGGGAACTGCTTTGTGAATTGGGTCAGCTTAGGATTTTTCCTGAGATGAATGAGCAAATGCGTTTGAGAGAAAAGGAGGAGGAAAGAGAACGTTTGATTGCCATGGAGAGAAAGAAGCTTGAAGAGGAGCGAGCTGCTCTTGAGCAGGAGCAAGTTGCTTTAAAAGAAAAACAAGAGCTTGAACTACAACTTAAACAGACTTTCTTAAAAGAGCAGGAACAAGAACGTCAAGCTGCTTTAGAGGAGGAAAAGAAGCGTCTTCGTGAACAAGAAAGACAGGAGTTGCTGAGAGAGTTGGAGCAAGAAAGACAGGAGTTGCTGAGAGAGTTGGAGCAAGAAAGATTGGAGTCACAGAGAGAAATAAAGCTCCATGCTGAACTGAAAAAGCAACGTTCGTGTCCCACTGTGTGTCATCCAAAGGTGACACCAGAGCCTTTCATTCAAGCAGGTGTGCCTCTCTCACATCTACAGGAGATGGCGCCACAGGAACATTGTCTTCAGGAGGAGAACATTGAGGATGACATCAATTTGGGTGACAGTTTTTTCTTATTACATGAAACTGAACCTGAACAAGTTCAGTCAGATGGGGATTTTAATAACTTTGAGCTGAATGAACTTGACATTAATCTGTGTGAATGTTTTTTATTCAGTTCTGAAGCAGAGGAAGTCCCATTGAACCTGACTGAGGACCCAAAAGAAACAGTTCCTCCTGTTTCTTTGCATTCTTCTGTAGCTCCTGCTAAAAACAATGATGGAGATGATGATGTGTACTTAAGTGACACATTTATGACGAGTCTTGAAGAGAAACAAGTTCCTGTAAAAACAGAAATGTTTGCAAATGAAGTAGATGAAGCAAAACTTCTGTTGTCCAGACAACAGTTGATGGAACTGAAGAATAAAGACTATATCGACATGGGGAAAAGTCTTCATCTGCTGTTTGGAACTGAACATCTAGTTCAGTCAGGAGAGGACCTGAAATTATCAAAGAAGGTGAAGTCACACAAAACAATTCCACCTGTTCCTTTGTTTTCTCTTGCAGAGAACAATGAGGGAGTGTTGAAGGACAATGTGCAATCGATTACTAAAAGTGCAGCAGAAAATGCATTTTTGCTGTCTGTGAAATGTGAGGTGCTGCAACCCTACATTGAGCACAATGCACATGATTCTGTGTCTAACTGTCTCTGTGCTTACAGTGTGGCTGAGAGCAGAGCTGTTGAAACTGACACAGGGATGCTGTCCGGTGCAGAGAATGAGGACAGATCCCCCCTGACTGTCAAGACCAGTATTCAGTCACACGCTGGCACCAACTATGGTGTTTTTTGTTTGGGGTCGATGACTAATAAAAAGCTTTTCAGGGTAAACTTAGACAAGCGCTGCTTGTTTGGTTTTAAAACTTTTTGAGTGTGACTGTAGAATAAATGTTAGCGGTTTGATGGACTAGTTTTTTAAATGGTGTTTTTAGTCCATTTAGGTGGTGTGACCGCTACATTTTAACCCTCTGTTTTTTTTTTTGTATGGGTGGATGTGTGATGTTTTCCCCTAACATACACATCACCCCCATACAAAATAACTTTCGGTGGGGGTGTTATGAACCTGAGGGGGTTCAGAGTTTTTTTTAAAAACATCATTATTGTGTTTAGGTTGGCTGCAGTCTGCTAAAGAAAGCACCAGCAGCCTGTAGCTGCACTTTTTTTCACTCAGCCTAATCAGGCTTGATTAGCTCAGGTGAAACACCTGTTTGCTCTCAGCCTTTTAAATAGTCTGAGCTGAGACCTGAACACTGTGGAGCCTTTGCTTGGAGCAAGGGAGTTGTTGAGATTGCCAATTGAGGTTGGTGGACGCAAGCAAGGGGGCTTGTTGGAAATACTTGGAATCCTGTTGCAGGTAAAAACCAAGTTTTGCTCAAAGCAGTTTTATGCTGCATGTGTGTGTGTTCAGAAGTGTTCTCCACCCACTTTTGATCACTGTGAGCTGTGAAATGTCTTAAATGACTGGTGCTGCCTAAACAGCACATGTAGAGCAAAGGGTGCTCTTGTGACAGCCTTAGTATTTACTAGGGTTGTGTGAAACAAGTTTTAAGCTTGTTTGAGACTGGTGTAGGAAACACTAGATGTTTAACAGCTGGGAAGCTGTAGGATGTACAAACATTGAGGAGAGCTCCACCCTCTCCGCTTGTTTGTGAGTCTGCTCCAGGGGGAGTGGAAGGTGAGCTGGTTAAGCTCTTAAAGTGACTCTGGCTGCTTAAAGCAGAGTTCTGTGTGGGTTAAGGCACCTTAAGTGCTGGCTGCCACTTTGGTTTAACTTAAGAGGTGTGGGCCTGTGCCACAGGGGCCTGTTTGAGTTAATTTTGGAGACACTGAGGGCAGTGTCTGTGCAGTTGTTCAGGAGGACAACTGGGATCAACAGTGAGGGACTGTTACCTTTTTCTCTTTCTCATTTGTTTGTACTTTTGACTGTGTGGGTGCAGGTAGTCCAGTTCTCGTGTTTTGTTTATTTAGAGGGACTTCTTTGGTAAGGTAGATCGTCGCCTGGGGGGGTACGACGGTCCTGTACAGGATTGGATCAACCTGGGTGGCGTTTTATTGTTTTTGGCCTCGCCCACCAGTCCAACACTTATTTGTACTTTTTATTAATTTTCTTTTCCTTTGGACGCTGATCCAGGAGAGGACGCTCCAGTCCTGGTGAGAAGCCTGGGAGGACCCTGCCAGCCTGGAGGCTCTTAGTTTTAGTTTAATAAAAATCGTTTTAATTCTTTTTCTGTGTCAGTGTCCACTTTGTATGTTTTGGCCTTTACCGGTCGTAACAACAGTCAAATCAATGCTGAAGACGGAGTTCGTCACACCGGGACAAAGTATAGTTTTACTGTAGAAACAAGTGGCGCTCTGCCTCAATTTCTCCTCCTCCTCAAGTGTCCGACGCCTCCTCTGACTGACGATGTGTCCTCCCTTTGGAGTGAATCATAGCGTAGGAGGTACGTGGGTCAAATTATTTCAGCAGGAAAGACTCTGCATCTTAGCGACTCAATTTAAATTAGTGTTAAAACTACAGATTTTAAATCTCGTTGTTAGGTCAAGTAAACTCAGAGCTATGATCAACAAATCCATAACACTTCTTTTATCTGAATAAAGCATCTCAAGTGCGTTACAGCAAGAAGCTGCAGCCCCCCCCATACACACACACACACACCGCTGAACACATAAACAACTCCCCCCTCCTTTCTGAAAGAGGCTCCAAGTTATTTGTCAAGCACAAAATACAGTAATCTGCAGGAAAAATAAGAAAAAGATGCAGAAGTTGAACGGAGGTCAGTGCACGATAAAGTCACGTGATAAAGTCACGTGAGAGTGAGGGTGATAAAGAGGAAGATCGTTAGAAGAGGAAGAGCAGACCGAGGCCAGGTGTGCAGAAGAGGGTGTCCAGAACCAAGCATCAGTTCTGAGCTCTGCAGATGTTGACCCAGAGGGTGGACCAGTTGAGGAAAATACACTTTTTAAAAACTTACAGTAAAATAAATATTTTGTCAATAAATAAAAAAATAATGTAGAGATTTTAAACAAAAACCCTACAAGCATTAAAATAAAAATAATCTAAATTATATATATTTATTTGAGGCTGACAGTTTAATTAAGAAGGTTAATTTTCCCTCTGAGGAACGTGAATAAATAAAGTTAAAGGGTTAAAACCGTCTAATTCAAATAAAGTCTGTAGTTAAATAAAACCGGTTTTTGAGCTGCATGCATTCAGCTGGGAGCTGCAAGATAAATAATAAAGATCAATTCTTTGTGAAATGATTCTTTATTAGATTACATGTACTGTACTGCATTATTATAAGTCAAAGTTAAAGTCAACTTTATTGTCAGAACTGCAATATGTACAGGACATACACAGGATTGAAATTGCGTTTCTCTCAGTCCCTCGGTGCAACAGTAACCATTTAAACACTAAAACACTGAAACATTTAATAAACATAAGCATAAAATAGTAAAAGTGTAACACTGTCCTGAGTTTTTGCATAGTAGTATAAAAGTATGAAAATTTACACCAACACTAAAACACTAAACATTTAATGAACATAAGCATAAAATGAAATAATAAAAGTGTAATACTGTCCTGAGTTTTTGCATAGTAGTATAAAAAGTATAAAAAGTATATCTATAAAATAAACTGAAGGTTCTAGCATTGACATTTGCAAAGAGTGGCAAAGCAGCATATGAGTTAATGTACACAGTATATGTATGAGTAGTAGTTGATGTTGGTATAGAGGCAAAAGTGGCATATGCAGTAAGGCACATTGGGCATCCTTAAATAAGGCTGGTCAGAGAATACTGTATATGTATCAGCAGTGGTGTAGATATAAAAGTAGTGTAAATGTAAACAGTAGTAATAAATGTAAACAGTAGTAATAAATGTAAACAGTATTAATAAATGTAAACATTGAATGTAAACAGTAGTAATGACTATAGATGAAGTAAACATGAGGGTAACCACCATATTGTGTCTTTAAACACGTACGGTGCCACCCAGATGTAAAGGATATATAGGAGGTCAATATTAATACTGACCTCTTTACCTTAATTAATTTACTTATTCAGATTGAATAGTAATTTCACGGATTCTTTTCTTTTTCCGTTTACCCAATATTTCTGTGATCTTTATGATGGATAAGTAAAACAGAAGCCATAGAGTGACAATGGAAACGTTAACTTAGTTTGGTATGCCAAAGACACTACCATTTATTTAAAATAAATCAACTAAAATTAACACCATTACACTTTGATTGATAGATTTCATCTTTTTCAGTTTAACACGCATCAGCACACTTAAATGTAACACAACAGACTTCAATACAGGATGTTAACATACTTAGTCTGAGGCTCTATGACTTAAATATAGTTTCCAGCTTAAATTGAGAGGAAAAGAAATAGGAGGAATAAAAGAGGTTGGAGAGATTTAAGAGGGAAGTTTATCTTGCATTTATAAAACCAGATGACACTCTTCCATACGCGTCCAGCTAAGATATCATCACACCTCCAGTAAGCAAACAGCCGCTACAGACACTAACAATTCACCATATTGGACAATTACTGTAATTTATTATTAGGTCTATTTTCATTTTTGCATTTGGGCCAGGCGAGGGTTAAAAAAACAACAACAAAAAAAACCCACTCCCGAATGAATCCGGAAACCTGGCCGAAGAGTCCCGAAGGGTCATGTGACTTTTGTTACATCGATCTCCACCCAGAAGGCAGAAGGTAGGAGTGAGTTTCCATGGAGGTTTATGAGAGAGAGTGGTAGTTAAAACTGCATATTTCCTGCATATTTCCTGGTGCATTTGTGTGTATATGGACCAGCGCTCTGATTTTATTTATTATTTATTTTATAACACCACTGCTGACCTAGCTGCT
>JBBPBX010009698.1:44813-59526 GCA_038048925.1 Garcialebias charrua | reverse complement strand
AACTCAGCGCACACTACTACCAACATTGCCATGGATGTTGACAGCAAACCAATTGCTGACACAAAACAACATCCTGAAGGACAAGATGCTGACAGTAAACAAGATTACACAGACAGAGTCACACGTGAACAGAAACGTGGGCCAAGACCTGTGAGGTTTCTGTGTAACTTTATACAAAGGGGGGTGGCTAAGAAAGCTTACCTACCTATCACACTGGAAAGTGTCCTTGAGCGTGAAGCCCTCCTGGACGGTAGTGCTGATATAACCATTATGTCGGCCAAGCTGTTCAAGGAGCTGAGGACCGCCGCTAACGGTGTTGACAGGCAAATACCCTTTGAGAAATGTGCTATTGAGCTACAGGGTCTCGCAGAGACGAGAACAACCCTAACAGCTATGGCTATGGTTCACATGCAGATTGGCGAAATGACACTACGCCACCCGGTGTACGTGTCTAAACTTGACTCATTCCCATTTTTGGTTGGCCAAGATTTTATAAACCGCTTCAACGCGATTATAGATTATGGTCGACGGAAAATGTGGAGCACAGTGAGAAAACCCCTGCCAATAAAAGTGCTTCCTAGTTGCGATACAGACTGCCTAACCGCAGGTACCGCAGAGGACACAAGGGACTGCTCATCCGAGGACGAGAGCCCGGTAAGTGAACCTTCAACTACAGGTGAGACAGAAGAGACCCAAAAGTTGGACCAAACTCTGGCCCAACAAGAGAACCTCCTCTGTGAGCTGACACATTCAGCACTCCCTGACCACTGCCTACCACAGGTAGTGAAAGGTGTTGCGGTCCAAGGATCCCACACCGAAGACGCTGTACTGTCCTCTGGGACAGGTAATTCGGCAATTAGCCAAGCTTTCAATGAAACCTTGGTTCAAGGGCATCTGAGTCCAGAAAATGACAGTCAACCAAACGCTGACAGTCACTTGGACATCATTGTTGCAGATTACGAGGACCCCTCATCAGACAAGAAGGGGGCAAACTCGCATTACCTACCACAGGTAGAGAAAGGTGTGGAGATCCAAGGACCCCACACCGAGGTTGCTGTACTGTCCTCTGGGACAGGTAATTCGGCTATCAGCCAAGCTTTCCATGAAACCTTGGTTCAGGAACATTTGTGTCTAGAACTACTCAGAAATGAGATAGTTTTTACAGACTCAAAGAGCCTCTCTTCAGCCGAGAGGTGGGAAGGCATACACAACGACAGTGACCCGTCGCAGTCTGTACAATCAGACACACCTGCGACTGCGCCGACAGTTGTGACACACCTGAATTACACGGAAAGAGGTAAACGTAAGAAGATACGTTGGCCAAAACCTAAACGATTCCTGTGTACCGTCTTCTCTCAGCTGCGCGAACAGCTTAAACTAAACGGTGGCATCCTAACTTGTGCCCATGGACGGACGTCCTCACCTGTGTTCGTGGTCCCCCATGACCAAAGGGGGGTGATGTTAGGCCATGCCAAAGACAAAGATTTGAATGTACACCTCAGAAACACTTTTGCTTTCGCCCAGAAAAACCTGGAAAGGTCCGCTGAAGGACGCAAGGCGTACTATGACCAGAAGGCCTCTCACAATGAACTCCAAGTGGGAGACAGAGTCTGGTACTATACGTTCGCCCCAGCAACCGGGAAAGGAGGGTCCGAGACCGGAACTCTCGCCCGCAAACTAATGCCCAGGTGGACTGGACCTCATCTGATAACAGACAAAGTGTCCTCAGTCGTCTACGAAATCAAAATCAGCAAAGGCCGCAAAGAGCCAATTGCTAAATGGGTACATCGAAATCAGATCAAACCTTACAAGGCGTTCAATGACTCCACAAAAGACAAAGATCTCACAAACTCACCGACTTCATGGGATAATAAGGTCGTCCAAACACAAGTTAGTAAATAAACTAATCAGGTTTAAACTACCGTACTTTCCCACCCTATAAGTCGCATTGTCCAATTTGAACTTAGAAACGCTAAGCCTAAAACCCACAACAAAAAACTAACCTTAACAACCGTTTAAATCCACGAGATTTAATTTGACCTCGGTCATAAAGTTGAGACCTGTTTTTCTTGTGTGTTGCACTTTGGAATCTGACGACAAGAGTGTGTCGAAGCAGTGAAACGTTGTTTCCTTGTTGTTTAGTCATTACTGTTGTCATTATTTGAGATATTGTTGTGGTTTTGAACACTCCCAGCCAAAAAGGTTTTGTATTAACATTGATTAATGCATAAGATGGATTTAACTATGCCAACATGCAGTTCATTTTGTTAAATCTCAACCGTTGAAGAGTCAATGTAGTTTAGAGCTACCCAAGGTACCATAAACTACACTGGTCTCACAATTTCTAAATTGAACCGATTCGATCGTTTCTATTCTAGATTATCTATTCATTTTGATGAGTCTCGCCATAGACTTCAAAATTTATTAGGAATACCAAATCCTACGTCGTTCGTCTAAAAGACAACAGACATTTAGATCAAACTATATTTCATTTTTATTTTAGTTTAACCTAAACTAAGTAATGAATGGAGGAATAGTTTGGAATTAGAGGCCTTCGTTACAGAAGCCCTCCAAAATTTTATAGGTACAAATCCCTATATCTAATTTTACAGAATTGATCCACCCCTTAATTGGTAATTGTAGCTGATCTAAACCATGATAGCTTACATACCAGGTGCATATAGGTAAGGCTTAATGTAAAATCCCAATCATAAGCCCACCTTAAAAAACCACATAATTGCATGACACATAGAACCAGAGTGGCACTGACTGGAAACCAACCAGCCAACAACCTTCGATGTGGGGACCTGCAGCTCCAACGCTTGGTCTTCAACCTTCATCCAAGGGTCGCCTCCTCTGCGTCAATCGAGGGATCCCCTCTACATGCTGATTATGAAAACAATTGTTGCTGATCAATCAACAAAACTAATCGTTGTGGAATTACTGCTGTGGAATTACCGCTGTGGATTATAAGACTTTGTTTTCCAAGAGTTAACAGACTTTGTTTTCCAAAGGATTAAAAGCTTTTCGCAATGGGATTACCTCCGAACAGTATGAAATTTCCAAAAACTTTATGGGATTATAATTTTTGATTTTTCTTTTCCACTTGCTGGATTACTTCAAGATCAAAGACAGTTCAAGGTTTCCTTTCGTGTTGGACCCCATCCCCAAGGACTGGCGATGGCTTCCAAAAGGGGGGAGATGTAGTGGGCATGACCTTGTCCACTTTTAAGACACCTGTGTACTTTTGAACTGTCCAGTGATGACCTTTACTGACCTCTCAGTAAAGCAAGACATTTACTACAAAATCATTCATTTAGCTGTAATCTGATAAATATAGTCACCAAAAGAGACTATTTCTATCTTTGATTTTAGGCTGATGTGATCAAAAGAATAACTTTTGTCATTTTCATGATGTGTGCTTTTAAGCTGTGTTATTCTTTAAGAGTTAAACTGTGTTCACTGCTGTGTTAAAGGGAAATCTCGGGTCACAGAGACCCGACTGTTTTGTTTAGAAATAAGAAGACAGTTTAATCCGTTGTTTTTCATGAACAAGGCTCCAGCTTTCTCTGTCTGTTCCTAAACATTTCCCTCTGCTGCTGGCTGTAACCTTGGGTCCTGATAAGACAAGTGAACTCCTCGACTGGTCCTTCCTTAAGTACTAGTCCTAAGTTTTGCTGACTCACTTGGGAGTCGGCAGGAGTCTGCAAGAGTCTGCAGAGTTTGGAAGGAACCAGCAGGTTCCTCAGAGTTTGCTGGGAACTTCAAAGAGATGTGAACCTTTCCCAAAGAGCTGGGTACGTTTGGTCAAGAGCTAACGACCTGCGTCTTCAGCTAAGGACTGATGACTTGCTGTTATGAGTCCACTTCGAACAAGCATAAGATCAAGAACTTTGTTTATTCCTCCTTGGAATAAGTTTATCTTGAAGTCAGAGGCCTGAAGCTGACATATTCTCTGATGACCAACGCAAAACCAGGAGACGTTGGAAACGTAAACCAGAACCCTGCTTGAAGGTATTGTACTGGTTCCCACAAGGATCCGTGCATCTGAAAGGCTACAAGGTCTTCCCTCTTACCGGGCTGTCGTCAAAAGGTAAAGAGCTGTTTACAAAACGTACTTGGATTTTAGCAGAAGTCGGAGGAGAAGTGTCACTCTGGTATCATGCTCACGATAAACTCTTCTTAAATCTTTCCTCCTATTCCTTTTCCCTCTCAATCTAAGCTGGAAACTATAATTAAGCTGAAGAGCCCACAGACTAAATATGTTAACATCCAATATTGAAGTCTGTTGTGTTAAATTTAAGTGTGCTGACGTATTAATTTGAAAGAAAGTGAAATCATGTCAATCAAGTGTAATGGTGTTAATTTAGTTGATTTATTTTAAATAAATGATAGTGTCTCTTTGACATATCAAACTAAGTTAACGTCTTTGTCACTTAATGGCTCTGTTTATTTATCCATCATAAAGATCACAGAAATATTGGGTAAACTGAAAAAGAACAGAATCCGTGAATTTACTATTCAATCTGAATAAGTAGATTAATTAAGGATAAAGAGGTCAGTATTAATATTGACCTCCTCATAACCTCTTACAGAGTTGATAGCCCACGAAACCAGATCCATCTTCAATTTGCGTTCGAGCGAGCACTGAAAAACTGCAGACAAAGACAAAGTAGCCAAGCAGGGAGAGGAAAGTTGTGGAGGGAGAGACACGAGCTGCTGCTCCGATCAGTGCGCAGGAGGAAAAAAAAAAGTTAGCAAGTTAATGTTTATATAACCTAGCATAGGCTATCGCCTTGTAAAACTTTGTCCAGGACAACAAATCTAACGTAGAGGCAAAATATATATCAGTGTTAGTAACATTATCTTTTTCATCCTCAATGAAATGTATTGTTCGTCTGAAATCTTGAGTTCTCTGTAAAGAAAAAAAAAAAAGCCACTGTGGTCAATACTATAATTAGACCTTCACCATTGAACAGGTAAGGGCGTTTCAATGTTTAATTTACATTTATGTAACACACTTGATAACTTCAGGGTGAATAGTGGAGGATAGAAAATGTGAACATATGTTAGGAAGACTGTTTTTATGACCATTGTGCGTGGATCTGATTAGCTTAGCTTCATGATTGCTTACAGCTGTGCTAAATAAACAAGCCCTGCTCCATTAGCTGTTTTCTTAGATTCTTGGAAGTGGACAAAGTAATAATAATTATTATTATTATATACATTATTTTCTTTGTTAAAAACTGTTGTTGAAACGGGATCAAATGAGTCAGTGCATCTTGTGGAAATTATAACTGTAGCTAAACTCTTAAACCCCTTCACCTGGTTGCGGATGTACTTCAGCATGCCCGTATCTTTCTTCCCTTCTGTGTTCGAGTCGGTGGGTTTTCTTTTCATGGACGGAGTTCGCAGGCAAGACTTGTCCGAACACTGTAAAGATTTTTTTTTTAAGTCACGTTAGTAAGCTATTAGATTGTTTCCGCTACATTTTTTAAAAGCAGAACAGGGATTTAATTATTTTCAAAGCACCTCTTTGCTTTTCTTCGCCCGTCCCAAGTTGCCGGAGGCGCCGTCCTCTCTCAGACTGTCCACCGACTCGCTGTACACGAGCTTGATGGCGCGGACGAGGCGGGCGCAGGAGCGCCCGTGGTGCTGATAGCAGCGTGGGTGGCAGAAGTCAATGTGTGTGCAGATGAAACTCTGCTGGTTGCACAGCAGGATCATAATCTGTGCAGAGACAGCAGAGAGGAGGGACGTTAATATGAAACAAGGAGCAAACACAGGACGACCGTCGGCACTTAGAGACGCACGTGGAGCCAGGACATGTTGCGGTGATAGTTGTCCTCAGTTCCTCCTGAACCCTGACCCTCTGGTTCAATGCTGGGCTCACTGGTGCTGAAGGGACTTCCTGAAACATTTAACACAAAAAATGAGTCAAAATGCTCGTATTTACACTGAAAAACAAAACAGTCCAGGTTTTTGGGATAGACTTGTACGTGTTTTTATTCAACATAGCCCTGTACACGCGTAGCCTGGTGTTTGAAAAACGAATATCTGCGCAAAAAAAAATATCTCTGTACATACATGTTCAGAGATTTAAAATGTTCGTCTACTACACAAAACCGTTTATTTTCACCACAAGCGTTGTAATGAATATGCTGAACCCATAGGTGGCAGTGTAGTACTGTCACAACCATTCAACCCAGCCACCCGCAACTTCCTGTTATTATTATTATTTTTTCTTTCGTTTGTGTGGACAGACCGCGAGGTTGAACTACTTTTAAATACCGTGTTGGAGTACAAAGTTAATAAAACGCAGGAAAATGTCGACTGGGAATCATGCCAGAGCAGGTATGTTGACATTTTAGCGCTTTTCTTTAGAGCATTATGTGACGTCAGCGCCGCTCCAGCTGCCGCAGAAATACGCAAATGTCCGGTTCTGAAAGTCCACACGCAAACCCGAAAGCGGAGAATTCTCAAATCTCCACTTTGGTCGGAGTTTTTTAAATTATTCGTTTATAGTTACATCAACCGGAGTTCACGTGTGGATGAAAGGCCAAACCGCATGATAAACTGTTCGGTTTTACTGATATCCGGCTACGTGTGGACAGGGCATAAAACACTTTATTCACAGTTACATTTATTTTTATTATTAAAATGATAACTCATAACTTCGACATATTTAATAGTGTGAATGTTTATGAAAATTCACACTACTTTATTGTGATCCATTTTTCTTCCATATGTTTTTCGGCATTGCTCTCGTTCCACAATTTTTGTGCTATTTCAACAAATCATCAAAACATTCAGCTTTTTCAGGACAATCCTGCTGTGACTTTTGGTATTGGTGCAAGTTTAGCTTTTTGAAATATTTAGCCTTTTCTGCCACTTTTTTCCTAGTAGAATATGAATTGAGCTCATTTTACAGCCTTTAACTTTTTAGATGTGTTTACAACCTTTTACTGCTCCTTTCACATTTTGTTCTGGTTCAGCTTCTTTCAGAATCAGAATCAGCTTTATTGTCATTGCACAGAAGCACAACAAAATTACATTTCAGTGCAGCCGTCCAAAGAAAACAAACATGGGTAGACGGGGATGCCTGACGCTGCAGTCTTGTGGGAAGCACTGCCCTTTTCGTTTAGATAAGGAAAATGGAAAACACGAGGAAAGCGTAAGTAAAAAAATATATACAGGTAGTCCTCGACTTACGACGCCCCCGACTTACGACGTTTCGGACTTACGTCACGCATCTGGTTATAAAAAAATAAAAATAAAATATATATATATTTTATAAATAAATAAATGTACAGTATTGTACAGTTACCAAGCACTTAGCCTATCCTAACACAGTTAAGGAGTGAGTTGAATTGTCTCCTTCCTCCCTAGCAGGCTCCATTCACATAAAGGGAGCTAGGTCACCGGGTCACCGGGTCAAATCCCGGTATGGGGACCTTTCTGGGTGGAGTTTGCATGTTCTCTCCATGCATGGATGGGTTTTATCCGGGTACTCCGTTTTCCTCCCACAGCAGTGTTTCCCCTACAATTATACAAGCAGCACCCCTGGACAACTCCTCACAATTATGTAGCGCTAAACTAACGGCGCACAATACAGATGCACTAGCTAAAAAACTACAGTTAGCACCCCGTTTCCCTCAAGTTTCAAGTCAGTCTCCAGTCCAGACCAAAAACATGCATGTCCCTGTGATGGTCTGGAGACCATCCAAGGTGTCCCCCGCCTCTTGCACAGCGACTGCTGGACATGGACACCAGTGACCCACCATGACCCGAAAAGGAAGAAGCGGGTAAAGATAATGGATGGATGGTTTCAAAAAAATATATAAAGAAAAATAAAAAAACACTTTTGAGATAACTACAATAAAAGTGATGCAGCTCCAGTTTCAGTCATTTTTTAAGTCCATTGTCTGTAACATATGCACTTTTCTAACAGTAAAACTAATAGAGGCACATGGAGGAGCCTTGATCAGGAGTGGGAAAGCCTCCACTCCTGCATGTCTTACCGATGTCAGTCACCGTGTCCCTGCTCTGCGTTTGTGACAACAGCCCTTCTTCGTTCTCCGACTCCGAGTCCTGTCGAGACAGCTTGGTGCTCTTCAGGCTCCCCGCCCGGCGGATCGAAGACAGCGAGCCTCCTTTCTTCACACGGAAACTGCGGGCGCCTTTAATCTGAAGCAGCCGGGAGCCTCCGATGCGGATCTTCCTGACAGGTGCTGGGGAGCAGGGGAGTGGGGAGAGATTATCTACGATCAAAAACGAGCAGTGAGCGACGGGGGTGTGGCGATGAAACACGCGACCCGAGCTGCACGACGACACGCCTCACCCTGAGCCTCCTGGGTCTTCTTGTCGTCGAATGTGGTGTCAGACTTCAGAGTGTGGCTGCTGCTGTTGAGCGAGTCGTGCCCGTCTTCATCGTCGAGGATGCCCGCAAAGCTGATCTTCCGCTCATAGCGATGGCGGCCGAGTTCTGGGTCCAGACGCAGACGGCAGCTGTCCAGGTCCTACAACAAACATTTGACCACCTCAGAGTTGTTATACATCCAGCACTCTTAGTTATGCTTACTTCTAAATAATTTTCTTTGAGTTATTTTAGTATTTTTGACTCTGAATAGATCTGACGACTGACCACGAGCGGTTCAGTGCGAGGGCGCGGTAAGCAGGGGAAGGTCTCTCGCAGGAAGGTGGTGATTTCCAACAACAGCTGGCAGGCAACCATCTTCAGCGCAAACGGGCAGCCGCATTTTGTAGGATTCACTGTATCTTTAGGGCAAAAGCAGAATAACTTGGTAAAAAGATTAACGTACTGCAAAATAATCTCCTGGCAGTTGAATCTGTTTTACAATAGATACCTTTCTTGTAAAATATAACCAAAATAGGATGTTTTGTAATTTTTACATGTAAATTAAGCATTCTGGTATACTCCAAGAAGAAAAATAGAAGAAATGACAACAATGCTTCAAGTTAAAAAAAAGCCATTTACTAACATATCCTAATATTTTTAGAAAATTTTGTACATAGGACAGATAACTAGTCAAAGTTTTGTCAGGAGTTTCATGCGGATTAGAAAAAGTCCACAATAAATCCAAACTTGTCTTTCAAATTCCTCAACAGAGGGGGAAAAAAAACTCATGTAAATTACATATTCTTTAATCCCACACTGGAAAAAGAATAGTTCAACCAAATCATTAAAACCTTCAAATTAATGTGAACATTCTAAAAACATTTTGAGACAGCGTAACTGTTATTACTTCGGTTTACACACAAAACTCCTGGACCTTACTGCTGCTTTTGACAGCGTTGACCACAGTATCCTTGTATCAAGGTTAGAACACTGGTTTGGGATTACAGGTGCAGCATTAGAATGGTTCCGTTCTTACCTAAGTGACAGGAGTTTTGTGTTAAGGTTGGAAATAGTGTATCTGCGTCAGTGCCTCTTTCCTGTGGGGTCCCACAGGGTTTGATTCTTGGACCCCTTTTATTTCCGCTCTATCTGCTCCCTTTGGGGTCTATCCTGAGGAAACATGGTCTTTCTTTTCATTGCTATGCTGAAGATTATCACATTTATCTGCCCTTGAAACCTGATAGTTTATGCTCCATTCGCCCTCTGTTAAAATGTCTTGATGACATCAAGGCATGGATGGCTTCATATTTTTTGTTTTAATGATCAGAAGAAGTACAGTAATTATGTTTAGCCCTAGTTCTACTGCTGTCTCTGTTCCTGTAAGCCTTGACTCTCTTGAGTCATATCTTAAGCAGTCTGTTACAAATCTTGTGATGGTTTTAGACTCTAAACCTAAGGCTCAATGGGATTAACCTGTATAAATAAAGGTTGAATTAAAAAAAGACTGACTTTAAGCTTAATAAACAGATTAACTCTGTTCTGTAGAAAAGCTTCTTCCAGTTAAGGCAGATATTCTAAGCTTGAGTCTGTATTGACCAGATCTAACCTTGAAAAAACAGTCCACGCATTAGACGCAACCCGGCTAGACTACTGTAACACGCTTTACGTTGGGGTCAGTCAGGTGTCCCTTTCATGTCTTCAGCTCATCCAAAATGCTGTGGCTTGGCTACTAACAAGGAATTGTGGGTTTTAGCACATTTCACCAGTTTTGTCCTCCCTTCACTGGCTCTCTGTGTGTGTCAGAGTTCATTTTAAAATGCTCCTGTTGACCTTTAAGTGCATCAATGGCCTTGTAACCTCATATCTCTCTGAACTACTTCAACCATATGTTCCTTCTCGGGTGCTGAGATAATCTGATCAGTTGCTTTTGGCTGTGCCAAAAAACCAGGCTGAAGCTCAGAGGAGATCGAGCTTTTTTAGTCATGGGCACTTAACTTTGGAACAATCTGCCCCTCAACATTAGACAGGCCACTTCCCTTCCTGCTTTTAAATTTCTCCTAAAAACACATGTTTTCACTGATGTTTAACACGATGTGATTTGATTTACTAATTCATTGTTTCTCATTGTTTTTGTGTTCTTTTTTTTGCTTTTTGATCTTACTGTCAATCCCTTTGGCAACAGCTGCAGTTTTAAATGTGCTTTACAAATAAATTTGACTTGACTTGACTAAACTGTGGTTGAATCTGCTAATAAAGCACATGTAGTTTATTGTTTTCAAATCAATCTTTGTGATTATTCCATTACCTTTATTCCTCCAGTAAAAAAACAAAAACACAAAACAGAAGTTTTTATAAAGACGCAGATCCAACTCACTGTCATCTAAATAGTCCTCCTCCTCGTCTTCTTTTCTCATTCGTCGCTTGGTTTCTTCATCATAATTGTAACCCAGGATGTTGGCGGGGCTCTCGCTATCTGAGTGACAGAGTTCACTGAGCCTTGTGCCGATTGCCTGAAATGTAAAACATGTTTAAGATGGAAGAAGCTGCGTTACAAACCGTGACATTGCACGTTTCTGTGAAATGTTTAACCCACATCTCCCCACTCGCAGAAATGCTTGGCAGCGTTCCACTGGAGCTTCTGGTTTCTTTTGTTGCCCACTATTGGCGACCGGCCCCTGGACAGGCCTTTCTTGGTGATGTTTACATGGTGGCCCTTCATCCACTCAGGCCAGTTACCACGGTTACAGCGGTGAACAAATCGGGCGCATTCGAGGAAGAGGGAAGCCCGCGCCACGACAGGAGCCTCCTAAAAGAGACAGGAAGTAAACACGGAGTAATTAAACCGCTCAGTGAAGCTTGTTTTTATAATCCAACAAAGTCCAGTTAGGTCATCTGGACGGTTTCCTTTTTTTTGTTGAGACGTTTCCATCCTTCATCCAAAGGACATCCATCAGTCCAAGGAGCCACAACAAGCTGAATCCCACAAGCAGCACACTCACATAGTGGGCCAACCAGTTTGATGGTGATAAGATGGTTTCTGGAGTCCGCCCTCTACCCCGTCGACTCCTCTGAGGCAGCCATAGCCTTAGCTGTTTTGTACCACTTTGGCTATGGCTGCCTCAGAGTAGCGTTGTATTTGGAACCAAAAAATCTGACCCGATCCGGCCCCACCTCGTAGGCATCATTTCCGAACCCCACCCGGCCCGACGAATTAACAGTAATTACAGGTCTGAACCTGAAACACCCACCCCCCGGATATTTTAAATTAAGCTTTGACTGCTTATACTGTATAGTTATTAACGGTTGGCGGACGCGCGCAGCTAAGGGGGCAGAAGATCAGAGCTGAGGGGGTGTTTGTCCTTTCGTGGCCATCAAAGCGCGTTAAAACTAGGGCTTTAACAGAGTACCCGAGTAATCGACAGATTGAGTCCTATAACTTCTATCGAGGTCTTTTTGTCCCTCTCGAGTACTCGTAGTGACATCATCACGTCGCACTGACGTCATTACGTCACATGTCACATGATCCGCACCGAGCGCGGGCTAGTTAGACGCGACAAAATGGATTCCTCTGTGCGGACGGATGTTATGGAGCAGGCCCAGTCTAGTCAAAAAGGTAAAACAGTTTATAATTTTATAAATGCTCTACTCATTGAATCAACTTCCTGTTGATTTTCGTTTCTCTGACCACCGTAGATTGTGACAGGAGGGGGCGGTGTTGCATTGCAGGTTACATATAACACGGGGTCCAATGACCGAACCAGCTTCCTCTGACTTGTTTCACAAACAAAAAGCAACAAATATTCATATCTAAACCTATTAAAAACCTATAAACACAATAATCTCTAAAAGTAAACCTAATTGCACAGCACTGCAGGTGGTGATGCGGTGTGGTCAACGCCCCACTTGTTTTTAAGTTTCGTTTTTGATGTTACTTTCACTATGGCATTTTAATAATAATAATAACTAATAGTTTTGTTTTTCCTGTGACTTATCTGCAGTATGATAAATGATAGGAGCATAATAAATGCTCCCAATGTTTTGTTGGTCTTTTTTTTGGGTAAATAATGAAGTTTTTATGCATTTTTATTTATTTATTTATTTTGCATCTTAAGTTCATATGACATCATCGACTACTTGAGTACTACTCGAGTTTATTTATGATAATGTCGAGTTAAAAAAATTATGTACTCGTTCAACCGCTAGTTAAGACCCTGCTTCTGCCTGCATTCTGCATTATTCAGACATGGACCCTGCTCTGACATGTCGGATATTTTGGGATCTCACCTGTTTGGGTCGTTGGCCGTGTGCGTCCACTGAGTGCAGCGGCTGAATGAACGTCCATTTGGGCGATGGATCGCTGCTTGGCAGTATAGTCCCATCTGAAGCTTAACTGAACTTTTTTTTTACCTCTTTGCGCGGTCAAATGGCTGTGTGCGGCTGGTGAATGTATGGCAAACCATGTTGCCATATAATTGGATCGTCAGCCACACGCGTCTGCTGACCCAATTAAAAGCCTGATACAGACTCGGCCCGCACATCCAGTACATTACTATGGCCCAGCCCGGCCCAAATTCGGGTTGGGCCGGGCTTTGGGCCTGAGTTAGAAATGACAACTCTACCTCCAAGGAGTCGATGGGGGAGAGGGCAGTTTCCAGAAACCATCTTATCATCAGCAAACTGGTTGGCCCACTATGGGATTGTACTAGTTGTGGGACTGGGTTTGTTATGGCTCCTCGGACTAATGAAGTTCTTTGGATGTAGGACGAAACGTCTCAACAAAAAAAGTAACCACCCAGATGAGCTGACTTAACTTTGCTGGATTTTGTACCTGGATTATTGAGCATGAACGTTGCTTGTTTTTATAAGTTTTTAACGAGAACCCTACCAAGTCTAGAGCGGCAGCAAGGATCGAGGCGTCCGGAATGGTTCCCGGCTCACAGCAATTGAGGAGGAACTGAAAGCGCTTCATACCCTGTCGGATCGCGCCCAGATTCACCACGTTTTTATTTTTCATGGCCTCCTGACTGGCTGCGAGTCGCTCCTGAAAACCTTGAGGACCTGGAAGGTGAGGGAAAAGAAAGGAGGAAGAAGAAAAGGGTATAACGTAGAAAGTGAAAGGATTTTTTTCCAAATAAATTATGAACTACAGACTCTTGGACGGCGTGAAGCAGCGTCCAGGACATTTAACAATTTCCACCAAAGAGTCACGACAAATGAAGCCGAGATGATACACAGCCATGAGCTAATTACACTTGAGTTTTTCCACTTCCTGCTGTCTTGAAAACTCACCGGTGAGAAAAAAGCACAAGACACAGGCTTAACTGACAAGGATATGATCAAGCATCCCTATACATGCTCTGGACACTGTGCTGAGAGACACAGCAAATCTTCTTGCCACCGCTCGCATTGATGTTCCATCTTGGATTAGCTGCACTATTTGAGCAACTTCAGTGGGCTGTAAAAAATGCCTTATGATGCTTCTACGCATGAGAGCACTAACAAAATGAAGAGTGACTAAAAGTTCAAGCAGAAAGGGTGAGAACAGAGAAATGACCTGTGGTCACCACCTGCAGAATCACTCTTTTATAGGGGTTGTCTTGCTAATTGCCTCTCATTCCACCTGTTGTGTGTTCCATTTGTACAGCAGCAGTTGAAATTACAGGTAGTCCTCGACTTACGACGGTCTCGAGTTACGACGTTTCGTGGTTACGACACGCATCTCCATTAAAAAATTAAAAAATTAATTTTGAAATTTTTATTTTGAAAAGCCAAGTTACGCAGTTTCCGGCAGTTTCCGGTTAGCTGCGGAGGCTACAGTTGCTCTGTACTTTCTAAAAAAGCTAAGTCTGGTCCTCTGGACATTCAAAAAACAAAACAAAACTTGTTGGACCAAGCTGGACAGGCAGCAGCTGTGGAAAAGTAGCTGTTTTATGGACGGCGGTTTTACAACGTAAACGAATGCAGAATCCGGAGGAGGGACGGAGGAACGGAGAAAACGGCTTCAGTCCAGAGTAGGAAATTAACTATTTTTTCCCTTCATTATGGCTCTCAAATGTACGTGTTTTTTTGATAATTATGTAGGGTACTGTGTTAGGATAGGATAAGTGCTCTGTAAAATACAGTACTGTACGTATAAGTTGCAGTTTGGACGTATGTTCCGACTTACGTTGAAATTCGAGTTACGACGTAGCGTAGGAACGAATCTCCGTTGTAAGTCGAGGACTACCTGTACCTGTAATTAACAATAAGTATTAGTACCTAAGTTGTGACATTGGTTTAACAAAGGTGCGACTGATTTGGAATTACATCGTTTTGTTTAGGTGTTCCCTTTATTTTTTTGAGCAGTGTATATAT
>JBBPBX010009698.1:29484-39890 GCA_038048925.1 Garcialebias charrua | reverse complement strand
TGAGAAACAAAGCAGATTTTTAAAATAGATGTGACTATTTTTGATAGTTGTTGGAAAAGCTGAAACTAAGACTAGCTAAGAGCTAAAAGAAACAGAAAATTAAAATAAAATAAAAAAAATCAAAAGGCTAGCTTAAAGCTGAAAGTAGCACAGAAACAACAACAGAAGAAGACATTATTTATTTCAGTGTTTTCCTGCCACTCCAAGCTGCAGCGCTGGGTTTATAGTGTTCATACAGACACTGGAGGACCCATGTCTGCAGAAGAGCTGTGCAGCTCCATCAGAGTTTGCTTTGGCCTCGTTTTGTGAGTTTTCTTGGACGATCCTCTCGTTCAGCGATAATTTTAGAAAATTTAACTCTGATCTGTTCTTCTCCAAAATGTTGTCTCCGACCTGTGTATGGAGGTTCTTGGTCTTCATTATGTCTATGATTTTGGTGGTAGCCTGCAGTATTTAGAGCTGATGATTCTGGGGGCTGGTGCCATTTGTTGTCCTCATTTAGCTAATTATGTGGCTTGTGTAGAAGGTAGGGCCTTCAAAACAAAGGGGGTCAATACTTTGCATGCGCCACTTTTCAATTTACAGTAAATATATTTACAGTGATTTAAAACAATTTTCTCCCCTATTTAATCTTATTTTTCTGCAGGTGCAGGACTTCAAGGACTTTGTGTTGACTGGCCAAGAATACTAGGAGTGTGGTGAGTCCAGGCAGGATGGAGAAAAGTTTCAGGAGTGATTTGTGACAAAAGGGTGTCGGCAAAGGTCAAAGGAAAAGTTTACAAGACAGTGGTGAGACCAGCTATGTTCTATGGTCTGGAGACAGAGACATGGACAAAAAGACAGGAGACCAAACTGCAAGTGTCAGAAATAAAGATGTTGAGGTTCTCCTTAGGAGAGACAAGGATGGAGAAGATTAGGAGTGAGATCATCAGAGGTACAGCACATGTTGAACAACTGGGAGGTAAAGTTAGAGAGGACACACTGAGATGGTTTGGACATGTCCAGAGGAGGGACAGTGGGTATACTGGTAGAAGGATGTTAGAAATGCAGCTGCCAGGTAAAAGACAAAGAGGAGATACATGGATGCAGTTAGAGAGGACATGGAGGTAGCTGGAGTGAGGACAGAGTGAGATGGAGGAGGACTTCCCTGAAGAGGGGAACAACTTTAACTTTATAGGTCCATTGTTGTAATCAAAGTGCAACTCTTTATAAATTCCAGGTTTTAGACCAACAACATGAAGAGAATACCAGAGCGAGTCTCCATCTGTAACCTACTGTACATAGAGTGAGATTTAGTGTCTAAAGACACTGAGGAGTTGAGAAAGTGCAGGAGAGAACTGGATGATGGCATAAAGAAGGCCAAAGCCGCGTATGCACAGAGGATCTAGGGACAGTTCACCTCACATGATCCACGGAGCATGTGGCAGGGCATCAAATGCTTAACAGACTACAAGGGCAAAAGCAAACAATGCCCCAGGGACCCATCCCTGCCTGATGCCCTCAATAAGTTTTATGCACGTTTTGATGATCCAAACAGACCAACTAGCACCAGACTCACCTCATCACCAGACGAGGAGCACCTCAAAGTGACCGCAGCAGAAGTGAGAGGCAGTCTCAGAAGGATCAACCCTCATAAAGCTACGGGTCCAGACAACATCCCAGGGAAAGTTCTGAAGGAATGTGCGGACCAGCTCTGTGAGGTGCTGGCTGACATCTTCACCACCTCACTTGCACTGGAGTCAGTTCCCACCTGCCTGAAGACCGCCACCATCATCCCAGTCCCAAAAAGCTCCACAGTGACTGGTCTGAATGACTATAGACCGGTGGCCCTCACCCCGATAGTCGCTAAATGTTTTGAGAAACTGGTCATGTCCCACATCAAGACAGCCGTCAACATCAACGAGGACCCTCATCAATATGCATACCGTGAGAACCGATCAACAGAGGACGCCATCTCCTCCGTGGTCCACACTGCTCTCACCCACCTGGATCAGAAGGACTCATACGTGCGTCTGCTCTTTGTGGACTTCACATCTGCCTTCAACACCATGATCCCCCAAACTCTGATAGACAAACTATCCACACTTGGACTAAGCCCCTCTATTTGTAACTGGGTCTTAGACTTCTTAACAAACAGACCACAGTCCGTGAAGATCCACAACTTCTCCTCCTCCACCATCACCCTCAGCACTGGCTCTCCTCAGGGATGTGTGCTGAGCCCTCTTCTGTTTACTCTGCTCACATATGATTGTACAGCCACACATCCAGGCTGTCATATTGTTAAGTTTGCAGATGATACAGCTGTGGTGGGATGCATCACAGATAATGATGAATCCAGCTACAGACAGGAGGTGGAACATCTGGAGAGCTGGTGCAAAGAGAACAACCTTCACATGAATGTGAAGAAGACGAAGGAGATGATTGTGGACTTCAGAAGGAACAAACACACCCACACCCCACTGTATATAGGTGGATCTGCGGTGGAGGTGGTCTCCAGCTACAAATACCTGGGTGTACACATGAATGATAACCTCAGCTGGAGCAATAACACCACCAGCCTGATCAAGAAAGGTCATCAGAGACTCTACTTCCTCAGACGGCTGAGACGAGCCGGTCTGAGAAGCTCAGTCCTCACCTCGTTCTACAGGTGTGCAGTGGAGAGCGTCCTGTGCTCCAGCATCAACGTGTGGCATGGAGGCTGCACAGTTGCAGAGAGGAAAGCTCTACAAAGAGTGGTGAAGGCTGCACAGAAGTCTGTGGGAGTCAGTCTCCCCACCATCACAGACATTTACACCTCCAGATGCAGAAAAAGAGCCACCTGCATCATGAAAGACCTCACTCACCCAGCACACTCACTCTTTGCACCACTCCCCTCGGGACGGAGGTTGAGGAGCATCAAATGTAGAACCACTAGACTGAGGAACAGCTTCTACCCTGAGGCTGTCAGACTCATGAATAAATAAATAATAAGAATAAACACTGCAAAATGTCACATCATGCTGATGCTGATCTGTTTCTTGTTGCTGCGTTCATCTGTGACCATCTGCTCATGTTCGTGCTGCTGTTTATAATGATGTTTTTCTACTACATTAGGGCTTAGTGTATTACTAGCTGATGTCTCTCTTAGTTAATCCTAGATGTTATTATTGTTTTTCTCTTGCATTTGTTGTTGGATGTAACTGGGACCCTGTGTACATAATCTCGTTTTCAACACATGTACTACATGCGGTGCAAATGACAATAAATTCTCTCTGACTCTGACTCTGACTCTGACTCTGATTTAGGACCCCCACCTCCCCCACCCAAAGAAAAACCAGCTTAAAGAAGATGGATGCTCTGAACTGACAGCTCGCAGCTGGTCTGAGTCTGAGCCAAACTTTAAACTGTGTTCAGGACTTCATGGGCACAGCCTGCCCCCTTCATCGTCTGCATGTGAAAGAAGTAACGGTGCGGCGTTGCACCGTCAGCCTGTAGCAACCTAAAGGAAACCAGAACAGAGGGGCTTTGAGGCGAGCCATTAACAGCACGTATAATTATCGTCTCGTGCCTGGGCAGGACAGAGAGCTCTTGTTGTTTCTGAGGAGTCAGGCAGGTAGAAACAGTTTTATTTAACCACCTCCTTACCTTAAAGGTTGGCTGACATGGTTTTTGAACTTTGCATAAATTGGCACAACATATATCTTTTATCTTTCAACTATGTTCGTTGTTGCAAACAAAATGATAATTTAATGAAAATTCGTTTAAAAAGTGAGTTTAAAATTTGTGCTGTGTTTCTTCACGGGACATCCGGGTACTTCCACTTGCTAATTTTGTGACGTCAGCGCAGAAATGTCTCCTAGAACGCCCCTTTTACATAACAATAGCACACAATATAGAAACCGACAAATTTAGCAATCTAAGTTTAGATTTGAGTGATTTGTCTTCAGTTTGGGAAGCCAAAGTTAGTTCAGGGGTTGAACAAGAAACAGCAGGTTCTGCCTTAAGGCCTCGTTATACTCGCGCTTTGGTCCGCTGGCTGGAGCGTGCGGACTGCGTGCGCACTGAGCCATGCGGCTTCATGCATTTACAGTGTCGCCGCTGTGTTTATAGTTGACGCACGGCGGCGCATGGCAAAGTGCTGTTCTTTTACGGACCAGCAGGTGGCAGTACCCTCTAAAACCTGTGCATATGTTGCAAGAAAGGGTGTAGAAGAAGAAATCTACCGTAGAAGAACTGTTTGACGTCACACAAAAAAATGGCTTTCCGCTCGCGTGCTGAACTGTTGTCTTTATTAGAGGAGCAAATCATAATAGAACAACAGTTATTGTGTCTTGCGGTTTTAATGCATGGAGTCAGCGGAGGAGGAAGCGATCACTTGACTTTTGGCAAAAAAACAAAAGAAAAGTCCAGATCAGGGATGAAGAAGGGGAATTTAATACATTTGTGTCACATACAAAACATTCCTCCATGCGTCGCGACGCCGTCTCCACGACCACAGCGGCGCAGACAGCTGCAGGCTCTGGTGTGAAGAGCGTGAAGGCTGTCGGGTGAGGTCCCCACCCGACCTGTCAATCAATTCAGTAGCGCCCACGGCGTGCGCACTTGCCTTGCGGTGTTTCAAAAATTCGGAGGTGCGCAACACGTGCCAACACGACGCGCGGGGTCTACACGCAGGGGCGGGGACGGTGATATTGCGTCACTTTTGGCGCGCGCACCCTGGCGCGCTGCGCAACGCGTCGAGTATAAATCTAGCTTTACCGTTCAGGAAGAGCGAGGGGGACAGCTTTGTTTATTTTGTCCAGTCTTGACAAAGTTTTTCATCTTTTGGGAAAGTGAAAAGGCTCACTTGTTCACTGATGATATTAGAACACCCAAATGCGACCCAACGTAACGCCATTTTTCAAGTTATACAAAAAAAAAAGTTAGGCGAACGTGCAGAAAATGAATCTGCGTTCTATACACAGCTGCAGATTGAAATTCCTGCGCTGACGTCACAAAATTAGCAAGCGGAAGTACCCGGATGTCCCGTGAAGAAACACAGCGCGAATTTTAAACTCACTTTTTAAACGAATTTTCATTAAATTATCATTTTGTTTGCAACAACGAACATAGTTGAATGATAAAAGATATATATGTTGTAACAGTTTATGCAAAGTTCAAAAATCATGTCAGCCAACCTTTAAAGAACAATGTTTTTTCCATACGTGTCGTCGGCCTTTCAGCAGCGCACGATCCGCCCGACTCAAAGAATAAGAACGTCAGAGAGCGGCCGGCAGGTAAAGGAGACACAAAACAGAATAAGGAACAAACACGTGGGTAGTTTGGAGGATTATTTAAAATTGATTGATTGAGTGAGAGGCCCCGGCAGGAAATGACCCGTGCTGCTATTTTTAATGGGACGGGAGATTTATCGTTGTGGCGGGAACGAGTGATGCAGGTGAAAAGGAGAGGAGGGTCTTCAGTGATTTATGTCTCTTGCTTTGTTTCGTCGTGGCATCATTTGTCTTGTACGATGTGAAAACAGCCCACCTGACCTGCACGTGCCAGCGTCTCCAGCTGAGCACACGCAAACCTGATTCCTGAAATCTGCTGGGATTTATTATTGTTTTTTTGTCGAATCAACATTTTTTTTAGATTTATTGCATTTAAAGGAAGAAGAAAAAAAAATCTTGTTCTGAAAACATTGAACATGGAAAATTGTAAAAAACACCGGAGAAAGAGGATTTGGCTCGGGCCTCAACGTTGGACAGTTTTCTATCTGAACAAATCTCTTCACCTCCCTGTTCAACCAATCCTTCTTCCACTTCCTGCGATTCCTCCCTTTCCTCCTCTTCCTCCCCGAGCAACAGTGCATGTACGTGCACTCCTGGGAGTTGTAAGCACAAAAAAATAAAACCTGCCCTCCTGCACCGTTTCAATTAAACATCATTTATAGACACTTCTATTTTTTTACAAGCTCTTTTTATAGCCCTGGTCCTGTTTAGTCCTCACAGGAACCGTTCTGTCTGCTGTCACAGAGGCCAGAGGAGGCAGCAGTAATCCCACAGCCTGTCAGTAAAATATTGCTTGTACAGGTAGCCCTCTAGTTACGTCAGGGATAGGGACCTACGTGTGTGACTTAGGTCGATGTTGTCGTACCTCGCGGACCAAAAACACCTGCCTGTCGTAGGTCCGCGTTTCTGACATAGGTCGCGGCTATACCGCTAACGGAGCGCCGCACACATATTTAATGGCATGAGACTGAAAAAGGAGACATACTAGGCCATGAACATGCACAGAACTGTACAGTAAATGAATACAGTACTGTACAAATAATAAAAAAATATAATGTCTTACTTTGAGCTGGTCAAAGCCTGCCTTCGTCTTATAGCATCAGCTCGGGTGAGAGCTCCCACAGCTTCCTTACGCTCCACACGCACACACGTGGTCAAAACTGTTTAAAAGAATGACTGTTAGCTTCTTAACTTCATACATTTGGAGCCAGAAAGAAAAAAAAACTTACTGAAAGCCGTTTCTCCGCGATGTTCCTCCCTCCAAAACAGCTGCTCGGCGTTAGCTACGGTTAGGCCGCGCCAGTAGCAGCACTGGTTAGCATGTCAGTTCATTCAAAAAGGCTGTCGGCTTTGTATCTCCGCGTTAGCTCGGTGTCCCCCGACTGCCAGGCGGACATTTGCGGCGAGCTCGCGGCCGCAGATGGCTCCTCCGCGGCATGTCGGCTCGGTGTCTTCGCCTGTGTTAGCTGCTCTGTTAGCTGCTGTCGTTAGCATGTCGGGCGGCGTTGTGGCCGCCGATCGCGGGGCGATCCGCGGCTGCTCCTCCGGGCCTGAGACGTCCACAGAGTTGGCCGAGTGTTTCCAGCAAATTTATCCGTATGAGGCAACCCTGAACGGACACACGGTCCTCAGTAGCCTCTGGTTAGGTTGTAACATGACGACCGGAAACGACCGGAAACGACCGGAAGTTGCGTAAATACGATCAGATTGTAATTAAAAACGAAATATTAATAATTATACTTTATTTATAAAGCCATTTAAAACAACCACAGCCGCAACAAAGTGCTATACACATGAAATTAATAACATTTAAACACAAAAAAAAAAAATAATAATAATAATTTTTTTTTTTTTTTAATCATATTTTTATTAAATATGATAAAATCGTAAGTCTGAGTTGCCGTAGGTCGCAGGTGACGTAGGTCGAGGGTTTGCTGTAATCCTGAAGACTAAAAATGTTGAATCTTTGCTCCCACGTTTCAAAAACGCCAGAGAAAGTAAAACATGTTGCGTCACACAGGTGCCCTGAAGTACAACAGCCACAGTCAGTGTTCTTAGTCCCACAGGGTGTAGTGTTCGTAGCCTCTTGTTGTTCACTTTTACTTACAGCACACGCCGTAAACAAAAAAATCAACAACCAAACGGTAAAGAAAGTTTAGTTTCTCAAAATGTATGAGCGCCGAACAGCTGAATGGTAAAGAAACAATAACTGTTAGATGAATAGGTGAATTACAAAATGAATTGAAATACAGAACAGAATGTAAAATCGACAAAACAGCAACTAAAGGTGGAGTTAACAAAAGATTATAAATCTATAGCTAAATGCTAAGATTGGCACAACAGTACTGTACCTGAAAGCTAAGAATAGCACAACGATGACTTAAAACTAAGATTAGCACAACAATGACTTAAAGCTAAGATTGGCACAACGATAGCTTAAAGCTAAGATTGGCACAACGATAGCTTAAAGCTATGATTGGCACAACGATAGCTTAAAGCTAAGATTGCCACAACAGTACCTGAAAGCTAAGATTAGCACAACAATAGCTTAAAGCTAAGATTGTCACAATGATAGCTTAAAGCTAAGACTGGCACAACAGTGGCCATAAGCGAAGATTAGCACAATTATAGCTTTAAGCTAAGACTCACACAACAGTGGCCAAAAGCTAAGCTTAGCAAAATTATAGCTTAAAGCTAAACTGACACAACAGTGTCAGTTTTTCGACTGAAAGCTAAAACTGACAAAAAAGCATGGCTAAAAATTAAAATTGACAAAGAAACATATCTGAAAGCTAAGATTGGCACAGCAATAGCTTAAAGCTAAGATTGGCTCAACGATAGCTTAAAGCTAAGATTGGCACAACGATAGCTTAAAGCTAAGATTAGCACAACAATAGCTTAAGGCTAAGATTGGCACAGCGATAGCTTAAAGCTAAGATTAGCACAACAATAGCTTAAAGTTAAGATTGGCATAATGGTAGCTTTAAGCTAAGACTGGCACAACAGTGGCCATAAACTAAGATTAGCACAGTGATAGCTTTAAGCTAAGACTGGCACAACAGTGGCCAAAAGTTAAGATTAACAAAACGATAGCTTAAAGCTAAACTGGCACAACAGTAGCCAAAAGCTCAAACTGACGAAAAAGCATAGCTAAAAGTTAAAATTGACAAAGAAACATAGATGGAAGCTAACATTAGCACAATGATAGCTTAAAGCTAAAACTGGCGCAACAGTAGTAGCAAAAAGCTAAGATTAGCACAATAGCTAAAAGATAAAATGGACAAAACTGTAGCTAAGAGCTAATATCAACAAAAACCACTGTTAAAGGCTAAAATTAACAAAAAATATTGGGCGATTTCCAACAGGTGTATGAAGAGATTTTAGGGTTTTTTTTCTATACAAAAATGGTTTGTAAATAAAACAAAAATAATTCAAAATTTAAAAGTTACAAATATGTACATTAAACAAAATACATTAAAAACAGCAAAAAATAACAATGATACAAAAAACTGTTGAAGTATGTTTTAGTTTATTTATTGTTTTTCGTTTTTCACTTTTTGACATGGACCACGTTTAACAGCCGAATATTGGAGGGAACTGAGGATGTTAGCGATTGGTTCCCAGCCTGAGCGGAACGTAACGTGACAAAGAGTGTTCGGCTGATAATCAGCTATAATCTGGCCTCAGACCAGCTCCTCGTTAATAAAAAGCTGTTGACTCGTGCCCAAAACAACAAAACGTCTTCCTGTCAGAACATCTGTCTGCGTCACGTTTGGCGGGTTCTGATGTCACTGCTGACATCATCACTGCGAGACAGGAAATGTCTGACCGATAGGGTGGGTGTCAGATTGGAAAATAACTTTATTTATTTGCTTTTTGGACTGATTTTTTACTCCGAAGTAGCTCATGTTTTATTCTTTTGGTTCTCAGATCATAGCTGGTTTTTGTTCACAATTCTTGATCCGCTCTCCTCTTGAAACTTTTAATAAAGCCATAAAGATTAGATTTATGGATGTAGATTATTCTAATCTGGATTGGATTAGATTAGATTAGCTCTAATTATTACAGAAGGTTGTCCCAAATTATTATTGGTTTTAGGTTGATGGATGCGTGTGTTTTTATAGCCATGCTTTTCTAAGTCATTTCTTTTTGTGTGTGTGTCTTTATGTTTTGTTAGTCTGACATTCGGATGTTCTGCAGATTATTTTTGTCTTTTTGTACTTCTGAAGTGTTGGGGTCATGGATTTGTTGTGAACGTTTAGAGACGTTTACAGATCGAACGCTGATACAGAATCTGCACTAATCACAGCTTTTTAAAATTTATTTTGTTTCTGTTTCTCTAAATCTAATTACTTCTGTGCTCTTCAACCTATTTTAGCTGTTTGTCTTCAGCTCAGTCAGGAGATAAGACTGTTGGCCTTTCTACACTTTTCATCATATTTAACTTGTATTAAACAAATGTTTTCCCCACAGAAATAATTCAGTTCCTTTAAAAATGTTGAGCTTTTTAAAATCTACTTCAGCACACATGCACTCTATCTTTAGCTTTTATGCTGCTTTTAGCCAATGTTTTTGGCCTTTTACTTGTTTTAGCTGCCGTTCTGCTTCTTTAGCTTTCAGCTAGTGTTTTAATTGTTTGAACCAGTTTCATTCAGTACCCAACGTTCACATTGCAATTTTTTTCATTGCATTTTTCTAGTTTATTTTTTATGATAAGTTTTCTGTTTCTGTGTTTGTTCTGGTTTGTGCTCATCTTTCAGCGTTGATGTCATTTTTCAGTTTGCTCCAGAACTGAACAAACCTTCTCAAATGGAGGAAAATTCTCCCCTTGGACTCAACGTGTAACAAAAAAAGGTAAGAAAAACTCCACATATTTAAAAACTTTGAGGAGACAGAGTCGTTCCAGTGGTTCCTAACCCTGGTCCTTGAGGAATGCCATCCTGCACGTTTTAGTTGTTTTCCCACTTTGACACGCCTGATTTGAATGGACAGGCCTTTATCAGGTTCTGCAGAACTTGATGAAGTAATTAATCACTGAATCAGGTGTGATGGAGCAGGAAACAACTAAAACACACAGGATGGTGTTCCTCAGGGACCTGGGTTGGGAACCACTGCGTTGTTTTTCCACCGGTCACACTCTAAGAGCTTTTACGC
>JBBPBX010009697.1:48219-59527 GCA_038048925.1 Garcialebias charrua | reverse complement strand
AGCCTGCAGAACCTATACAGTATTAGTGTAGTGTGTACAGTACAGTATTTACATGTCAGTACACTAACACACAGTGAACTAAAAACTCAATTTAATATACAATAAAATGACAAGTTAAACAGGTAGAATCGATAAAAAATGAAGTAAAATCAAGACTCTGTGGAGAAAACATTACCTTTGCCCAGGTGTGATATGGTTCTCAGCAGCAGGTGCACATGAGGGAGTGAAGACTTTAGTTTCTGAGAGCTGCATAAAAACACACGAGGTCAAAATAATTAGACCAAGAATGTAAATACAGTATGTAGCTGAATGTACTAGATTGACTGACTCACATCCTCGCTCCACTCCTCTGCTCTGCTGCCCAGTCCTCCGACGTATTCCTCCAGGAAACTAGAAGACAAGTTAAACATAACATAAGGGTGCACACAGTCTATTTTTTAATAAACTGAAAACTGTTTTGAGCACAAATGTTCACCCCCCTTAAATCAGAGAGTAACTTCTAGCCTTCAGAAGAAGAAGAAGGGCTGTGAGTGTGTTCTTTAGATTAAAGTAAAACTACAATAATATGCATGAATTACCAAATTAAAAGAACAATGCATGCAGCAAATAACCCACTGGAGACTAGCAAGGCCAAACTCAACTGTTTACATCTTCTTAAAGTGTAGCCAATTCCATCCTATTTTTATTTAATATTTAATTACCATCTTAGCTAAATCTACATTAACAACAGGAACGTGGGGTTACTGAACCAACAATCTTAAAACTGTCATCTGAACAATCCTAGCTTCACCCTATGGTGAGGTTTTTCAGCTTTCTTCATGGACCTGACACAGAGCCCTGACAACGACTTCACAGCTGTCTCCTGATTTTTGCATGAAACTGAGAAGAGCAGCATGTTTGTAGAATGATCACAAAATATGAGCCGTTTTGTTTAAGTGTGGAAAATCTGTTTCTCTAACGTGAGTACACAAAAAAAAGATCGCGGCTAACGTTAGCCGCTAACAGGTAGCAACAACACAACGCGATCAAACTAACGTTACTTACCCTCGTAGTTGTGCAGAAAACTTGAGACATGCAATTTAAATCCCTTGTTACGTTTGCTTGTCGGAGCAGGGGACCAGGAATCAACGATAAGATGAACATTGTCTTGGGCAGCTCTTGTAAACATTCAGACAGCACTATTTTCACAGAGACCGGGGCTAGACCGGAAGCTGGAAATTACCTTTCCGGTCAATGCGCAAGTGATTTACGGCACTTGTGAACAGAGCCTATTTACAGTAGTAAATAAATAGAAATAATAATAATATATAAATAAAAATGCCCGTGACAAGAGTTCACAGCAGGTCTTTCAGCGGAAGGAGGAAACTATCTCCTCCTGTCTAAAACTCCGCAAGCCCTCTGCTGTCTGACAAGCGCATTACGTCACTCTCGTGGTTTGAGTTTGAGATTGAATATTGTCACATTTTAAGCGCAGGGAGGCAGGCTGAAAATGAAAATGCAGTTTGCTCTGTAGTTCAATGAGATATAACAGTGCTGAATAAGAAAATGAAAATGATTTAATCTTAATTTTATTTCTGACTCAAAAAAGGCAGCTTGACTTTGAAATTAAAAAGCATTTCTGCTATTTCATTTTAATTTTCAAAATTGACATTTCAAAATGAATTTTGGCCACTTTTTACTAAGACATATATTGAAAATTAAATGTTAAATGTTATTTTACTTATCATTTTAATTAAGTTACAAATTGAGCAGTCTCGAAGAAGAAAATGAAAATGCAGTTTGGTTTATTCATTTTAAATTTTATTTATGACTCAAAAAATGGCAGCTTGACTTTGAAATGAAAAAGCATTCCTGCTAAACCATTTTAGTTTTAATTTCGTCTCAATTACTCTGGGTTTGCTTTTGAGATTGAATATTGTCACACTTTGAGCGCAGGGGTGCAGGATGAAAATGAAAATGCAGTTTGCTCTGTAGTTCAATGAGATATAACAGTGCTGAATAAGAAAATGAAAATGATTTAATCTTAATTTTATTTCTGACTCAAAAAAGGCAGCTTGACTTTGAAATTAAAAAGCATTTCTGCTATTTCATTTTAATTTTCAAAATTGAGATTTCAAAATGAATTTTGGCCACTTTTTACTTAGACATATATTGAAAATTAAATGTTAAATGTTATTTTACTTATCATTTTAATTAAGTTACAAATTGAGCAGTCTCGAAGAAGAAAATGAAAATGCAGTTTGGTTTATTCATTTTAAATTTTATTTATGACTCAAAAAAGGCAGCTTGACTTTGAAATGAAAAAGCATTCCTGCTAAACCATTTTAGTTTTAAATACGTCTCATATCCGCTTCCATACATCACCTGGTGGTGGATGGGTTAAATGCAGATCCAATTTTGCCATTGTTTGGGAACATGCAATGATGACAATACATAACACAGAGTGAAACATCTGTTACAAATACAGTCCAGTTGTTTTTGTATCGAACGTTTTTTGATTTCATCATGTCCTGGATGACTGAGAGTCTTCACCAGCTCAATGCCATCTCTGTCTCCATCTTCTACTGCTTATCCATAGTAGAGTAATGATGGCAACAGGTCCAGGAGAAAAACCCAGACACCCATCTCTCCGGTGCCACTTTCTAGCCTTTCCTGGTGGACCCAGAGCCATTCTTAGGCCAGAGAAGATGCACAATACCCCTAGCAAGTTCTGGGGCTTCCCTGGGACTTCCAACCTTTGGGATGTGCCCCCAAAAAATATTTAAAGGTTGATGTCCAGCAGGGATCCTAATCAAATGTCTGAAAGATCTCAAGGGACTACTTTGATGTGGAGGAGAAGTGACTCTACTCCAAGCTCCCCCTGAACGACAGAGCTCTTCACCCTATCTCTAAAACTGAGCCCACCCGTAGAAGGAAGCTCATTTTGACCTATTGTATCCGGGATCTCGTTATTTCAGGCATGAGCTACACATCATGGCCATAGGTGAAGGCTGAAACATATACAGACCGGTAAACCAAGAGTTTTGCCTATTGCTCAGCTCTTCACTGTGACTGATCGAAGCAACTCCCTCAATACTGGACTAAGGATGAGGTCCCTATTTGTCTATCCATCTCCGCTCTGTCCTTTCATCATTTGTGAACAAGATGAGGGGTATATTGTCCATCTGCTTCACACTCTGCTGTAAACCATCACAGTGCACACTGGAGGCCTTGGCCCAAAGATGCAAGCAGAATTACATCATCCACATAAAGTAGACATCAGACTCTTTGCTTCCCAAATCAGGCACCCTCCACTCCACAACTGTGCCTTGAGATCTGGTCAATGGACACCACAAACAGGACTGCAGACAAGGGACAGCCCTGGTGGAGTCCAACATGAACAGAGAACAAGTTCACCTTTGTGTCAAGAATGCATATACAACTGATTTGGTTATAACCCTTAAAAGCAACCCAGGCAGCTTATATCCCTGCAGCACCATCCACAGAATACATTAGGAAACACAGTTGTAAGCCTTCTCCACTAAGCACAAGTAGACAGGAGAGGCAAACACACATGAACCCCTTAGCAACTCTGGAAGGATGAAGATCTGGTCCACTGTTCCATGACTTTGACGGAAGTCATGCTGATCCTCCTGAATCTGACGTTTGACAATCGGTCATAGCCTCCCTTCTAACATCCTGGAGCAAACATTCCCAGGAAGGTTCCCACAATAGTTGGCAAATAGTCTCCGGTCCCATGTCTTAAAACTGAAAACCACCACTGCTCTGCCATTCCACAGATGTTGTCCCAGTCCTGTATTGAAGAGATGTGTCAACCATGTCACCCCTACAACATCCAGAGTCTTCAGTAATTTTGGTCAAATTGAATCAACCCCTGGTGCTATGCCCCTGAGGAGCTTTTAGACTACATTGGTGAGCTCCGCCATATAAATTAACTCATCTTCTCCTGAGTCAGGGAGTTGGGACAGGACCCACTTTCCTTTTTTGAGTCCTCTAATGGTTTGCAAGAACCACCTTCAGGCCAACCGAAAGTTCCTATTTATGATCTCCCCAAATTCCTCCCATACCTGAGTTTTTTCATACACAACCGATAATGTAGCCTGGTTAAAACCAGACCCTTGTCCTTCACTTCGCTTTGTACTAGGGTCTGGGACCTCTCCCATAGACAAGGATTTCTCCGGTCGATTTTTGACCGGACCAATCAGAGAACAGAAGGCGGAGTTTTGAACAACGTCGACTGACGTCGTCAGTTAAAATTGCTGCCGCCACGAAGGAATTTTCATGAAAACAAGGTAAAAAACTATTGTTTCTTTGCTGAGAAAAAATATATTTCATAGCTGACGTTATATCAGAAGTGTTCCTGAGCTTAACAGTTCCTAAATCAATTCACGAAATGGTCAAATCTGCTGGATTTAAATAGTTTCGGTTTGACATTTTCCAAACAGCCTCGGGTGCGCTACGAAAATAAATGATAAAAAATTGAATTTTATCTCAAATGTTTCATCCAGGCCAACAGTCAGTAAATTAGAGCCATATAATTACACACTGGTAGCAGAAAAAATATCCACCGAGTGGTTTCTGAGCTATTTATCTGAATAGCCTGGACCTCGCCAGGCTAAACTAACAAAACTCTGCCTTCTGTTCTCTGATTGGTCCTGTCAAAAATCGACTGGAGAAATCGTTGTCTATGAGAGAAATCCCAGACCCTAGTACGAAGCGAAGTGAAGGACAAGGTTCTGGTTTTAACCAGGCTACCGCTAATGTTTTTCTTTCCACCCTGTACCTGTCATGTGCTTCAGGAGTCCAGCAGGACAGCCGTGTCCGGCAGGACTCCTTTTTCTGCTTGACAGCCTTCATTACTGCAGGTGTCCACCAGCTACTGGTCTACTGGACTTAACTCACCACCAGGTGCACAAACATAAACAACAGTCAGAACCTTCCCCCCACCCACCCCTGTAGCTCAGAGCCACAGAGAGGAAACTTTATTTAATCACTGGGGAAAACTTCAACACCAAAGACAAGAAAGTTCATTCTCAACCAACACCAAAGGTATTCACCCAGGGCCCTGTGAATATCCCCAAGCCCGACTGATGCCTTTTCCCCTGGGGAACTCCAGAGTAGGCAAGTCGGGACTTTTTTTTCCCAGCGGATGGGTCTCAAAGCCCAACCTGTGCATAGAGGGGAGCCCAACTACATCTAGTTGGTATAGATCAATCCCACACACAAGTTCTGGCTCCTTATCTGCCAGTGAAGTAATGTTCCACAACTTTAGAACTAGTCAATGCAGCTTGGAAATGCCCTGTAACCCTCCCTCACTCCCTACCTGGCATCCATAACACCAGTTTGATGGTTGATCCACTATTAAACCATAAAATACACACTACAGTATACAGTAGTAGGTTTGAGGCAAAGATGGCCAAAGTGGCCGATTGCCTCAAACTAGTTTGAGAGTTTGAGGGAGCAGCGGGGGAAAGGGCAGACTACCTGAACCACCTGAGCACCATCAAAATTATTGATCCACTTTGAGAAGGTGTTATTTATCCACAATATTCCTGAAGGTGGCACTGTATTTGCGATTATGGGACTTACTTCCGTTTGACCCCGGAAGTAGAATTTCTGCATTGGCTCCTCGTTGTTTACTTGTTTATCTGTGCGCGTCGTTGAAGTTCTGTTAAAGTTCTGTTTTCTGTTATTTTGAGCTAAAATTGTCACGAAGATGTCTTGTGGAGCTCTGGTACCTGTTGCGCTGTTCGTGGCTGTAAGAATAATCAGACGAAGCTGAATTTGTGGCTGCAACTAGTGTGTGTTGAACATGCTCCGAAAACAAAAACCTGCATCCTTCTTTATGGCTGGGCTACGAGAAACCACCTGAAAAAAAGACTCTGTATCCTCAGAGGATCGAGAACACCAGGTATGATTTGAGACAGCTTTTAGTGTTATGATTTTATGTAGTCAGTGATTAAATGATACTAATATTTTCGTGCATAACTGGCAAATAAACACACGCACCTATATACTGTATGTATGCTGTCTGTGTATATTTATTTATACTGTATATATAATATAGGTGTGTGTTGTGTTTATTTATATATATATATATAATATAGGTGTGTGTGCTTATTTATATATATATATATAGATGTGTGTTTATATATAATATAGGCGTGTGTGTTTTTATATATATATATATATATATATATTATATATATATATATATATAATATAGGTGTGTGTGTGTGCGTGGGTTTCTTTTATATATAATCTAGGTGTGTTTGTGTGTGTTTATTTATATATATATATAATCTAGGTGTGCGTGTGTGTGCGTTTATTTATATATATAATCTATGTGTGTGTTTGTGTGTGTTTATTTATATATATATATATATATATATATAATCTAGGTGTGTGTGTGTGTTTATTTATATATATAATCTATGTGTGTGTGTGTTTAGTATATATATATATATAATCTAGGTGTGTGTGTGTTTGTGTGTGTTCATAAATGAACCCTAATGTTTGTATACTGTACTTTTCTTTTCCTCCTTTCTGTTATATTTCTGCATAAGGTGAGTTCCAGGGATGGATGGATGACGCTCCAGTTGGTCCAGGGATGGATGACGCTCCAGTTGGTCCAGGGATGGATGACGCTCCAGTTGGTCCAGGGATGGATGACACTCCAGTTGGCCCAGAAGTTTGTGTGCAGTTATGTACCACAGCAACAAATGAGTGAAAATATAATTTCTATAAATAAATCTGCGTTTGAAGTGCATTTGGTGTTGCTGTGTTTCACCTTCTTTATTTCAATAAGATACGTTGTTTAATGTCTAATGAGAAGTTCTACTGCAAATAAAAAAACTAGATGTGATTGTTTTTTTGGCAACTTACCAGTTTAGTTTTTTATTGACAAGTACAAAACTTAAAAACATGCACGTTGCTGTGGTTCCTCCTCCAGGAGGAGATTGATAAGAATAAAAGCTATAATTATAAATTTTAGGCTGATTGGTAACTCTAAATTGACCCTGGGTGTGAGTGAGACAGGTCCCTCTTGTAAATGAGTCCCCGTGGCTCAACGAGGCAAGCCTGTATAAATAAAGGTTGAATGAATGAATGAATAAACTAAAAACATTTGAAACTGAATACAATATGAGAACTGTGGGTGATTTGATGTCTTTTAATGAAAATGATTGGCTGCAGAATAAATACAAGAATAAATACCAGGTCAAATACACTCAACAAGAAATGATGGGCAGTTTCTGATTTTAAACAAACTGGAACAGATTCCTCATCATGTGGGACCACTGGACGACCACTGGACGACCACTGGACGACCACTGGACGACCACTGGACGACCACTGGACGACCACTGGACGACCACTGGACGACCACTGGACGACCACTGGACGACCACTGGACGACCACTGGACGACCACTGGACGACCACTGGACGACTGGCGCAAGCAGCAAACCCCTCCGGAATCCAAGACGATGGAACTCGGCCCTTCACTCGTCTGTACCTTAAAAAAAAAAAAGAATAAAACTGTCATGTTTGCATCACAAAGTCTAAAATAAGACCAAGTTTGCTACTAAGTAGAAAGAATTATTATTTATTACTACTGCTTACATGTAATTACTACTGTTTACATTTATTTACACTACTCTAATATCTACACCACTGCTGGTACATATACAGTGTGCTCTGAACGGTCTTATTTAGGGATGCCCAATGTGCCTTACTGCATATGCCACTTTTTGCCTCTACAACAACATCAACTACTACCTCATACATATACTGTGTACATTGACTCATACGCTGCTTTGCCACTTTGCAAATGTCAATGCTAGAAACCTTTAGTTTATTTTAGTTATACTTTTTATACTCTTTTTTTATACTAGTATGCAAAAACTCAGGACAATATTATGTTCATTAAATGTTTAATGTTTTAGTTTTAGAGTTGGTGTAAATTTTCATACTCTTATACCACTATGCAAAAAACTCAGGACAGTGTTAGGTTTACTATTTTATGCTTATGTCTATTATTATATGTTTCAGTGTTTCAATGTTTAGATGTTTACTGTTGCACCGAGGGACTGAGAGAAACGCAATTTCGGTCCTGTGTATGTCCTGCACTGTACATATTGCAGATCTGACAATAAAGTTGACTTTGACTTTGACTTTGACTTTGACTAAATACAGTTGCTCCTACATTTTTTACTCATTCACAAAGATATACTGTAATGTTCAATTTTATATTGATTTCAGTAATTTTATCTTAGATTTACTTTAATATTTTTGAATTATTGTGCCAGGTGCTTGTGTCATTACTTGTTCTTCTGCTCCTGCGTCTCAGAGTAAGTGTGTCTGTCAACTTCAGCGTGGGAGACCAGTCTGTGACTTGTGTGCAGGCCTTCCTGAAAAAATAAATATTTCAATAGAACAAATGTAGTAATAACCAAAAGATGAACTTGTGTTATGGAATATTTTCTGTACAAACAGCATCCCACTGCTTTATTCACATGAGAGTAACAGGGACCTACAATCAAAACAGTACTACAGTACAGTGTATGTGCAGTATGTATGTATATACTGTATATATAGTGTGCATACAGTATACACATACACACAGCATATGTATGTACTGCAAATGTATTACACACACATGTAGTTATATTATTTATCCACAGATTTGTTTAGTAAATACTTTAACAGATGCTAACGCTACATGCTAAGCTAACCACAGCTAGTAGACGGTGCTAAATCATGAAGAAAAAAACAACAACAGCTCCAACACAGAGAAAATTATACTCTCACATTGTTCTGAAATTGTTTCACAAAATGATTTATGTAGAATATTTTGTTTACCGGAGAAAACGTGATCTGAACACGACGTCTTCGAGAGCAGATCCGAGCAGAGGAGGGGCAGCTGTCAGCTCGTCCGATGGAGATAAATCCTTCACGTTTACTTATTTTTGGGACTAAGTGAAAACTGCGCTTTGAACAAACGTCTACCCGACAGGAACACCCACTGACCCAACACGAAGTAACCATTGTAATTAATTAGAAATAAACAAAACAAAAAAAAAACAAACGTGATAAATACAGCCAGTAGACTGGGCTTTAACTGCTGCTCTCACTTCCGGCGGAAGTCGTTCCCATAATTCGCGCAAGGCATCATGGGGCGTAGGAATATTGTGGATATGCCACGGGTAGTGGTGACATACTTCCGTTCAAATTCAAGCCACGTCGATCACTTCCGGCTCCTACCTGCTGCTGTTGTTTTAAGCGTTGGCTCCTAGAACTAGACCATGAAAGACACAAAATGTAAAACATCTGCGAGCTACTGGTACAACAAGTGAGTTTTGTTGTGTGCCATTGTGTCCAGTGAATAGCAGGTACAATAGAGCGCTTAGTTTTTTCCATTTTCCTGCCACAATTCGTGGCTAAACGCAGGGAAGACTTAGCCATTAAAGCTAACACTCGGGTTTCTAGCTGCCCTTTCAAACCTCAGGATATTCAAGAGCCAGTGTCAGAAACAAGAAGACAGTGGTTAAAAAAGGAGCTGTACCTGCTTTGTTTGAGTGGAATAAGTTCTCCCTTCCACTTCCACGACCAGGAGTTTGTGAGTGAAGCAAAGAGGACAGCGAGGAGGAGGAGAACACACCAGCCACAGCCCTCAGTAAGAAACACACCTCGGCTCCAAGCAATACAGTTGTGGATTTGGTGTTGGAGTAATGATGAGTGATTTTTTTTTAGACGTTTGTAACTACATACTTTCAAAAGAATATTCAGATTTTAACATGCATTTTCTAATCTGTAAAAATGTTTGTATATGCTTACTCAGTAACTTCAGTGCTGTTCCACGTCTGAAATATTCTCTGCAGTTTACTTTATTGTGACAACAGCTTCACTTTAATTAAACATTTAATTTCCTGAGATGTAATTTATTTATTTTAAAGCATAACTCTTATAGAGTTCTTTTTTTTTCCTTTTTATTTACGTTGTGTAAGTAAACATGAACACAATGTTTTTATTTTTTATTTTTTATTTTTTTGATTTTCAGGTTTGCATCATATGACCTCCTGATGAGTTTCTGGGCCACAATTGAGTTGCTCAGCCATCCATGGCCGGTGTTCACCAAGGACTGAGAGGAACTCCCATCAAGTTCAAGTTTCAAGTTCAAGAAATTTCTGGGTGTCATCATTGACGACAAACTAACGTGGAAACATCATATAAATTCAGTAAAGACAAAGATAGCGAGATCTATTGTCGTTCTGTATAAAGTTAGGAACCTGTTAAATGACAAAGCACTGTACTTGTTGTACAACACAATTATTGTTCCACATATAATTTATTGTATCGACATCTGGGGTAAAGCATGTAAAACATTTATTGAACCTGATTTTTTTGTTACAGAAAAGAGCTATAAGAATAATTACCAGAAAAAAATATTGTTACCCATCCAGCACATTGTTTCATCAATTGAAGTTGCTAAAATTCAGTGATTTGGTGGATTATAATATTTTGTCAGTCATGTATAGAGCCCATAAAGAAGAATTACCATGTAATATCCAAATACTTTTTGTTAAACGTCAAAGCTGTTATAATTTAAGGGGAGAAGACATTTTTGTTAAACCTAAATACAGAACAAGTTCGAGGGGTCGGTCAAGCTCCATTCAGGGAATTGGTTTGTGGAATTATTTGGATACTGAAATTAAAAATGCCACTTCATTATTTACATTTAAGAAATTAATCAAAACCAAATTATTACAGAAATATATATGAATTAGTTTTTTGTGTGTCATTTTGTAATTTGATAATTATGATTTATTTTCTATTCTGTTACGTGTTTGATGATTTTTTTGTCTGTTTGAACTAACTGTTATAAAAAAGGGGGCAGATATCATAAGATTTTCTCTTCATTCTGCCACCCTTCATTTTATTTATTGATATTGTATTGTCACAATTGTGATTATTTTTTGTGTGTGTTGTATTTTAAAATGAATAGATTAAATTTTAAAAAATAGAAAAAAGTTGTGTTTACTTGTCATATGCAGGTTAACACAGAGTTAACAGTAGAATGAAATGCTCAGGATGAGAAGAACCGATTTGATTCGCAATTTTTTTTTTTTAAGAACCAACAAAAAAATACTAAAAGCATACAAAGTGAAAAAGTAATTACAGTATAATATTCACAACGTCCTGAAGAGAGATCGTAAACAACAACATGGTGGAATATAATGATGCAGGACGATGAATTTGAATGAACTAAGTATTTCAAGGTAGTACAAAGGATTATAAGCTAACATGCA
>JBBPBX010009697.1:8608-29080 GCA_038048925.1 Garcialebias charrua | reverse complement strand
CTGCAATTGATTCTGCATTACTACTGTAATTGCAAACGGTTACTCTTCCAGAGAAGTTTGAGACATTTTGTTTTGCAGCATGCGTTTTAGCTTTGGAACGAGCCCCAAACTGATCGAGTCCTTCATGAAAACTTCTCTCTGATTCTCCAAACTGAGAACAGCCAACTCCTGCCTACTGTATGTAGGTTAACAGTTGACGACAACAACCCCACTTCATATGTATGTACCCGTATTTTCCAGTGTATAAGTCGCACCTTTTTATGGTTTTTTCAAGGTCTGCGACCTATACACCGGTGCGACCTATATATGGCTTGTTATCACTTTCGGCGAAACAAATTTTAAAATCCAGCTCATTTCACAATTACGTTCATTTATTAAGGAAAAGTGCAGCTCAGACACATATTTGCTATAATTTTTATCAAACAAATAATTGTTTTAAGTGTTAATCTTCTTAAAAGCCTTGCTGTGTGCTCCTGTGGCAGACATTTGCAGCAGAGCTAAACGTAGGTGCGACCTATCTAGGGATTTTTCCAATCTATTGGTGATAATTGAACAATGCGACCTATACACCGGTGCAACCTATACACCAGAAAATACGGTATATGTAAAGGATAAAGCTGTCATGGTGACAGGAGGGGTACAGTTTCATATAGAATACAGTGCAGCAGGTGGATTGTGGTAAGATGGATGCAGATGTTTTTCTGTATTTTTTTTTTCAAATGCACCGTTTGCTGATGTAGTTAACTAAATTGCAACACCCACTGGTCACTTTATTAGGTACACTGGTTTGAGATGCTAAAAAGGAAAAGGTAGTTCAAATAACCTTTTTTTTTAACAACCCAGAAATGCGAACACCATATCTGGATGCGCGACACGTCCAGCCTTGAAGGAAGGCAGCAGAAGACCACACAGGGTGCGACCGCAACCAGCTAAAAACAGAAAAAGATCCTCGCAGGCTCACCAGAGTTGGACAAAGAGCTAGAAAAACCCTTGCCTGGTCTGATGAGTGTCTGTAAACTCTAGAGATGGTTGTGCGTAAAAATTCCAGTGGATCACCGGATCAGAACGGTCCGTCTGGCACCACCAACCATGAAGTCCCTCAAAGTCCCGTATGCTGTGTGACTGACTGGCTGATTCTCTTTTCATGTTAACAATTGTTAAAAGTGTACCTGATGAATAAATATCCTGATTCATGCTCAATAACCCAGACAGAAAAATCTACCAAAGTGAAGTCGGGCCCTCTGGACGGTGTCTGTCAGGAATCAGGATGTTTTAAACCACTTTGGCCATGATTGCCTCAAAGGAGAGGGCGGACTCCAGAAACCATCTTATCACCATCAAACTGGTTGACCCACTGTGTGAAGGTGCTTTTAAAGACTGAGTTGTGGCTCCTCAGACTGATGAAGTCTTTAGGATGAAAGCTGAAACGTTTCAACAAAAAGAAACCGTCCAGAGGAGCTGACTTAAAGTGGCCAGCGAGTGTTTGTGATTAAATGTTCATATTTGACCTTCAAACACCTTCTCAGCCAAGGTCATTTTCTGTGTTGGACAACATGAGTAAAATCTCTGAACCCTGAAACGAACACTAACGGAAGAAAAACCGAATTTCAGTTTTACAGCAAAACCTCAGCTGTCAACCAGTGATGGATTCCCTTGAAGATTTGTCGCTCAAATAAGCAAATTTCTTATTACTGACGTTTTTATCCACACACGTGTCAATGTGCGCGTGGATTTTTGAAATTCAGAATATGATCAGTCTTTGATCACATGGTCTTATTGCATTAATCTGAATTGGGTTGTCTGAGGTTTTACTGTACAAAATAATCCAACACAACACATTCGAAATACAGGTAGTCCTCGACTTACGACGTTTCGCGGTTATGTCACGCAACTCCCATTAAAAAAATAAAAAGTTTTGAATTTTTTTTATTTTGAAAGCCGAGTTCCGACTTCCTTCCGGTTTTGACGGCAGAAGCAGTAGCTTGACAGCGGAAAAGCACAGAAAGACCCGCTCTGGACGGAGCGGCAGAACCAGTACAGTACAGGCGGAGATTAAACGCTCTGGACAGAGGTTGACGGCAGTTTTACAACGGAATGCGGCAGATGGACCGAGCTGACGGCGGTTTTACGTCGTAAACAAATATTGGATGGACGGACGGACGGAGGTAGGCCACGTACAGCAAGCTAGTTAGCCAGCTAGCTCCCTTTGTGTGAATGGAGCCTGCTAGGGAGGAGGGAGATGATTCAACTTGCTCCTTCGTCTTTAAAAACTGTTAGGATAGGCTAAGTGTACAGTACTGTACATTTTTTTTATTAAATTTTTTTTGTATGTTCCGATTTACGTCAATTTGCTTTACGACGCCGCGTAGGAATGGAACTCTGTCGTAAGTCGAGGACTACCTGTAATAAGGACTCTGAAAATCAAACTTTTTTTTTTTTTAAACAATGCTAAAAGTTTTGGGATTCAACTTTACGTGGTGCGTTCTCGTGCTGACACCTGCAGTCCACGTGGGGGCTGAGAACATCTGCTGTTGTATTTTCCTCGTTTCAGAGGTTAAAGTTCACCAATGAGTTAGTAAAATGTCTTCATTCTGCGTCAGCCCCCACTGTAGACTGAAGGTGCCCTCACTGAGGCGGGGGTCATTCTTTGTCCTACCGCACAGGGTTTCCCTGAACTTGGAGGTGAGCTTCTCGATGACGCCGTAGGTCTCCACGTAGAAGACGTGGTCCTCCAGAGGGACGCTGGCCATCAGCTGCAGGGACTTCATGTCTGCGCGGTCCACGCCCACGGCGTAGATCTCGACGCCCGAGGCTCGGGCTTCAGCCGACACTTCTTCTACCTGGTCTTGAGGTCTTCCATCCGTCACGATGATGCCCACCTTGGAGATGTTTCTGGAGCGCGGCCGAGCTCCGGCCTGCTCGGTGAAGGCTTCGTTCATCGCCGTCTTGATGGCGAGGCCGGTCATGGTGCCAGTCGCCAACGGGTCGATTCGCGCGACGGCTTTTTTCAACTCGAGCTTGTTGAGATGGTTTTTGAGGAGGAACTCTATCTTCACCGTGCTGGCGTAGTTGACCACGGCCACTCTGGTGGCGTCTGGGCCCACGTCGAGGGTGTCGATCATGTTAGCCAGGAATATTTTGACCTTCTCGAACTCTGCGGGGCGCACGCTGCGAGAGCTGTCGATGATGAAGACCAGGTCCAGAGGACGGCTCCTGCACTGAGCGTCTGTCTCTGATGATCAACCAAACCATGGCACAAATGAGTCCATTGAACTAGTTTCTCTTGTATTTTCTCAATGAAAGCTTTTGAGATGCACAACACGTGTTCCCATAGGAACAAAAACAAAACTGCTGTGCATCTCCGCACGTTTTGTTTTCACTAAAATGATGCTATATGCCAAAAGGCATACGATGCATCATTTTGGAGTTTTACCCATCTCATTTTCCTGAATGAAAAGGATGTTTGATGTTCAGGTCTTGAAAAGTGACGACACACCTGAACATGAAGACAGTGTTAGGATCCCAGTTTTTATTTACATGCACATCAAACCTAAATCTCTGTACTCTGCAGTCCGATCCGTTTTTAACCTTTTGGTTTGATAACATTAGTTATTCCTGAAGTTTTCTAGAGATCCAATTTTGCTCATTAGTTTTTGACCAGTCATCTGTGACACTGGTTTTCTTGACAAACTTGTGTATTTTCTACACATTACTGTCTTTTTTCCAACATAAAAGTGAAACAAACACCAAGTAGCGTATATATTTTTTTGGGATTGGAAAGCAAACCCAACTGGTAATATTCTACCTGTCTCCACAGGACTGATGGTGGTGATGAAGCCGCTTTGGGTACTGACCAGTAGCATTCCAGGAGCTGGTGGCCCAGCGGTCACAATGGCTGTCAGTGTCGCCACCGTAGTTGCTGGCAGACTAAGCACCACTGTTGGCTCTGGACGTTTCGGAAAGATGGTAGGGGGGACTAGAACAAATGGCGGTGTTGAGTTAGACTTCGTTGGGCATGGACCTTTCACTTTGTAAGGGAATGGGCCTTTGAGCCTATGATAGGGATGGACAACTGGCGGAGATAGATCTTTGTATATGTGATGCGCATGTGGCACCACTGGCCCATTGAACCTGTGGTGATAGGGTGGCACGGGGACTGCGGGTCTGTGGTAAGTCACTGGTGGAGATAGAGGTCGATACAGTACAGGTAGGTGCATCCTTGGTGGCTGGTAGTGGTAGTGATACCCTCCTCTATATGTGTAATCACTTCTGGGATCTACAGACCCACCGGAAAGGAGAAGTGATAGAAAACATTAGTAGGTTCATAGAAAGTAAACATGAAATTTGTGTAAGTTGACATTGTAGAAATTGCTAGTAAAACATTAGAAATACGTTTTCTCTACAGCACAGACAAAGGATTAGTAGAAGTCTTGAGGCGCTGAAATGAGGCCCCCACCTCTCTCCCAAGTTTAGTCTGTGATGCATTGTTTGAAAAGCTGACGTAAAAATACAAATGTCAGTAGCATACCAATGGTTCCCAACCCTAGTCCCTGAGGAACACCACCCTGCAACTGTTTCCTTGCTTCAACACACATGATTCAATTCTGCCTAATCCTGCCTAAGCCTGTTAATCACCAAATCATTCAAATCAGGTGCGTCAAAGCAGGGAAACGGCTAAAACGTGCAGAATGGTGTTCCTCAAGGACCAGTGTTGGGAACCACTCGCCTAGACATTTACTTGCCTGCATTTAGGAGGGAAATGGTGTGCCTGTCATACTGTCAGTAGTCATACTTTATTATTTTTTAATAAGTTGAGCCACAAAACAGCAGAAAATCCTAATCATACTGAACAACATTAAAAAGGTATTAAGTGCCTAAAACGGTTTAATTTACAGTTTAAATTACTTATTGAAAAAGCACCGTCACTAAACTTAATAGAAGCTTGTCCTCTCCTAAATCTATATTAAGAAATATATATGCATAACCTCCTGAATCTGTGCATTTTTAATGTTGAGGAAACTGGTCTTAGACCAGTTGTGCTTATTCAGTGGGACTACACTTCTTCTTTTTTTCAATTCAAATAAAAACTATATTTGTATTTTTAACTCCTAGTTCAAAAAATATATTTGAGGGTTTATGGGGTTACTAATCCTAAACAGCTGAAATAAATTAAAAATGCACACCATGTAAATAAGAGGATAAAACTGGCCAACAGGGGCCACCTTTTTTTTTTTTTCCGTGGCCATTGCCCTCCCTGGTTCCCCTTTGGTGGTGCCCCTGCCTAAAAAGTTGTCCAAAAGTAAAACATAGGCAGATTACTTTTCCTCATTTATAGTTTTGGGTCTGTTCGGGATTTGTGCTAAGCTGAAACTTTGTGGCAGTAAAGTTATTTTTTTCCCAGCGATGGACTTGAAATATAAATGTTTTATTATAAGTATAAACAGCTTTATTATAGGATTATCGTTAATTATTTTGTGCTTATTTACAACTCAACATACTACACTCTACAGCTATAAGAAGAAAAAAGAAAATAGTGTTAGAGGAAAGCAGTGAAGTGTTGGCAGCATTAAAATGAAAACTCTAAAGTTTTGTCTCACTACAAGAGAAGCAGCCTACAACTTTGAGAACCAACAGAGGGTTTTGAGATACACACCTGTTGGATTCAGGGTCCTGAAAGGCGGTCGCCCGTTGTTTCTGCTCTGAGCATAACTTTGTGCCGTTACAAGATGAGGATCTCCAGCTCTGAGGTATGTGGCCTGAGAAACGTCACACAGCAGCAGCAAAGTGCAGAAGAGGAGGCTCCGGAGAAAAGGCTTCATCGTCGTCAGCGAGTTTCCCTCTGCTCAGACCTGAGGATCAGGAGGTTCTGCTCGGCGCTGCGGGGGTCCGACTGCCTCCACATATGAGGGGGATCTCTGACGCGTCAGACTGTGCGTCCAATCCAGAGGTGAGACCGGACCTGCAGGACGGGGTGAACTCCTGCATGTGGTGGGAGGGTTGATGATAAAAGCTGCATTCTGTATGTTTTATTTACAGCATGAAGATTTTATTTGCATATTTCTCTGCTTTGAGAAAAATAATTCTGACTTTTGCCTCCTTTGTTATAAGCTTTAATGACGAAATCAGAACGTCAAGTAGGAATGAATGCAGAAACGGCAAAAATGTCCACGAAAATCATGAAACTTTATGAAATGAGCCACAACATTCAAGCAGTAATAAAACTGTTGTAAATTATTAGTGACTCGAGGCAGTTTTTTTTTAATGCAAATTATGGTTTGATGTTTAAAAATCTTACCCTAACTTGCTGTTTGTCTAATTCTCCTGGGGTATTAGAGAAAAAAATCTGAAGCAAATCTCTAGATTGTTTAAAAACTACAAAATTCAATATTTAAATGTGTGAGGGGAAAACCCCCCTGATCAAAACACTTTCCCCTCAGCATGCGAAACAAATGAGCAGACATTATTTATTTTTTTGGACGTTTATTAAAGTTAATTGAATTTCCACAGGGATAAAACCATTTTACCAGTAAAGTAATGAAGTATGCGTTGATAAACATGCAACAACTAGTGTTCACAAGACGAGCCGTTTGGCTCCAGAGGTGAGAGAAGAGGCAGAACGAGCCACCGTCGGTGATCTCTCAGTCCCAGCTGGAAAACTATTGGGCAGCTTTGCTCAAACATCATGGAAGCAAAGCGATGTCTGCTGGGGTGTGAACCAGACTACAGCAAAGCTAAATAAATAAAACGAAAAGGTGCTAAAGACTATTCAAGACTGTTGGAGCAGCCAAACACAGGAAAACCGTAACACAATTCAACAATAGGGACTCTAATAAGCAGATCGTCGTGTTTTTTAAAAACTCTTTTGACACTTCATATACTTGATCCATTAACAGGATGCTGCTGGATTGATGAAAAATTTAGCTTAATTTCCACAGATCCCTTTACTAAGAGTTAAAAAAGGTTGAGGGTGTAGAGTGGAAACAAAAGGATTGCTTTTAATTTCACTGTTTTCATTCATTCAGTCATTTTCACACAAACTTCAGTTTCCCACCTTTTTCCTTTCACATCGCCAGGATGCTCTAAAGAGAGAACGACAGCGGAGGGGAACAAGTCAAACATCTTTCGAGGCCGTTCACAGACGGGGGTAAGGGCATAATGGTGTTCAGAATGGGCTGAGGGGGGTATGTAGGAATGCATATGATGGCTGTGTGCGCATTTTGGCAACATGGCTGGTGATTAGGCTGGCATGTAGGGGGGAGGGGGTTCCTTCTCTGGCATCTTCATCGCCATCTCATAGGTGGGCAGGATGTACTATAAAAAATAAAAAAGTTAGATTCATTGGTTACTTAATAAAACAATGCACACATGCAGGTTCTTTACTTCTTTTTTTAAATAAACCTAAAAGTTGACTAATACAATGCAAGGTGGAAACAATCTACACGAGTCAAGAAACTCTGGCAGTTTAGTATAAATATGAACTTAGTTGAAAAAGGCTTAAAAAGCTCAACTAGAAATGAGCTGAAAAACAAAATGAGATTGTTGCGTTCATCTTCAAGGTTAAAAAAACTGAATACAGATGTTTAAATTTATTAATGTTTGTTATTGGACTGCTAACTTGCAACGAAAAACAACTTGGTGAGGGCATCCCCTTCAACAAGAAATTTAATTTGTGGAGTAAAATGGAAGAGAATCTTGGCTCTTAAAGTACTGTACACATTAAAATTACGAACACAGGTGTTTGGCGCCACCTGCTGACCAGAATGGAGAACTACAGAGGAACCATAAAAAGAATATTTAATGGCAAAATTAGTTCTGCATTTAACCCATCGCACTTGGGATATACCCAGGTTTTAGCACAACAGAAGTCGTCTCAGGGCACTGTACAAAAACAATCACGTACATATAAAGTCAGTAACATTATGCATCTGAGGAGCCAGCAGACTACAGTACTTTGAGTCTTGTCGCAGACTCATCCTGAGCAAGCATAAATTGACAGTGGAAAGGAAAAAACTCCCTAAACGCCCTTTCCATTAGAAGTAACCTCCAGCATACCATTATACCATTGAACAACTTCATAATGCACTGCCCTTCCTCCCAATAACAAACTGTGAAAGCAGATGGCCACTTGTCCTGAGCCTGGTTCTGCAGGTTTCTTCCTGTTAAAAGGGAGTTTTTCCTTCCCACTGTTGTCTTGTGCTTGCTCAGGATGGGAGACCGAGACAAAATGAAGACTCGGTGCAGTCTGCCATCTACCCTAACTTAGATAAATAATGTTACTAGTTGAATTTTTATGTTTATGAATGTATTTGTTCAGTTTCCCGAGATGACGCCTGTTGTGACATGGCACTATATAAATAAACTGAACTGAATTAAAGGTCACCAACACAAACACCTGTTTCAAAACTCCAAAGACATTTGTCAAACCTTAATCATCGTTTCAAATACTGTATTTAGTAAATTCAAATGCATAGAAAAAGTAAGAGTCAAAAGTAAAACTTATAAGAAAGGTCCGATACTAAATTCCTGATTTAAACCCTTAGGAGCTAAATGATTACCGTATCTAAAAAAGTTCACGTTTAAGGTTAAAGGGTTTAACTTACCACCACTGTGGTGAGGTTTTAATCGTTAATATGTTATGTAAAATGTGCAGCCATTTCTTAAAGTACTGAAATGTTTAGGAATGAGTTCTATTATTATTTATTATTAACCTTTATTTAACCAGAGAAATCCCACTGAGATCACAGATCTCTTTTGCAAGGGAGGCCTGGGCCTGAAGGCAGACCAACATGCATGTTTTGGTCTGTGGGAGAAAACCGGAGTACACGGAGAAAACCCACACAAGCACGAGAAGAACATGCAAACTTCACACAGAAAGACCCCAGGTCCAACCGGGGATGGAACCCAGTGACGTAAGTGTTCTTGTCATTTAACTGACATTTCAACATGTAAAGTACATTAAAAGTAGAGCACTAAATTATGCATTTCATGTTGTATTTACCTATAGAAGGAGTTAAAGTGTGAGATATGTGAGACTGCTGAAATGTCCACACAGATAATTAGGAGTAGAATAAAGAAGATATGGTCTCCTGGTATCTCCTGTTCATGTTTGCAGTCTGACCTACCTGGGGAGGAGTCTCAAAAGCAGGGTACACAGCGAGCTCTGGCATGTTCCTGTTGTTAATGTACTTGTAGCAGTTCCACACACAGTTGATCAAGTAAGCCTGAAGAACAGAGAAGATCACACCCGTACGTTTACGGTCGTCTCATTTTCCTAAATGCTGTTTCTTGGATGACACCGAGGGACATCACTTGAATTCAAACTTTCATGCATGCATCGACGGTTAACAACTGATGCTTCACCTTAAGGATGATGAGGAAGGCGAAGAAGACCAGCACAAAGAGCAGCAGGCAGCTGGAGTTCAGAGAAAGGAGGTAATCCTTGTATGGGAAATCTGGCTGAGAAAACCAAAAGAGCAGTGTTGGATGGTTAAAGTCCTAACCTTCAGCTCGCATCAACGTCAAAGTTTCACCAAATAAACCAAGAAAAACACTAAACTTAACGCTGGGGCAGAAGGACCCCGTTTCTTTTTCTGATTGGAGAAAAATAAATATACCATTTGCTACAAATCGTCATGTTCTTCAATCTTGTTGTAGAAAAATCTTTGGAGAACATCTGGAGAATTCTCTCTTTAACGGCATCAAGCCCTGACTACATAACTGAATTATTATTCTTTTTAAATCCCAGTTTTTGTGCCAGCGTATAAAATACAGGTAGTCCCCGACTTACGAGCGAGTTCCGTTCCTACGACTGTCTCGTAACACGAAATCTCGTACGTCGGAACCCGAAACACGTGTTGCTCGTAAGTCCGGATTTTCGGTCGTAAGTCGGAAAATTTATGCTAGCGCTACTACGAACACTCGTTTTTCATCACAAATGTTCATACTAGTTCATAAACATGCTCAGAAACTTGTTTACAAACGGTTAGCTAACACACTTTCATCTAAAAACACATAAAAGTGCTGTATTTTTTGTATGTTCTTTACAAATTTACTGCTCGTTCGCCAGCTCGTAAGTCCGGAACCTCGTAAGTAAGAGCGCTCGTAAGTCGGGGACTACCTGCAATTCACAACTAACTGCACCGTTCAACACATGTAGTGTTGGTCTTCTATTTATGTAAACCAGTGGTTCCCAACCCTGGTCCTCTAGGAACAGCATCCTGCATGTTTTAATTGTTTCCTGCTCCAACACACCACATTCAGTGATTTAATTACTGTACTTCCTCAATCATGCAGGATGGTGTTCTGCAAAGACCAGTGTTGGGAACCACTGAGATGTATTTTACTTTTTAAGCATTATCCAGTTTATAAAATCACACAAAAAAAAAAAAAACATTATTACTTCCTGATAATAAATTCCACACACAAAAAAATACTATTCATATAGTTCATAATATGTTTGGCACTAAATATCCTATATAGTTCATTTATTATTGTTACAGAGAGTTCACAGTCCCAGTAAAAGGTCATACAGAGCTGGTGCTGTAAAGCAAACAAGAAGGTTGAGTGTCAACAATTTTAGACTCTGGACTGTTGTGACTGACCAGCTGATCCAAGTAGTCCCTGATCCTGGGCAGGTAGGTGAGAGAACTGATGGCCACCAGGCAGCTCAGGGCGAAGTCAAACAGCTGGTAGCAGAAGAACGGGATGAGCCATCCATCACGATGCTGAGGTCAGGGACAGCAAACAGCGGTAAAAATGACTCGGGTTGACAAAGACATGAAACTTGAATTCTGTAGAACCATTGTGCCTGTTTTCAACTCTCTGAGCACTTTTCTTTATAAGTGAGGGTAAAATGTGTCAATAAAAGCTAATGGGAGTGTTTTTAAACATTGTCCATAGGGGGAAAAAAAATCTGTTTTGTGGTTAAGGGATTTGACTATTTTCCAAGTCTTGGATACAAACTGGATTTGGAGGATATTAAAATAATCCTTTCTACCTTGTGTTAGTATTACAAGTGCATAGAGAGGGTTTGAAATTAGCAAAATGATTCCTCTTTGGGGGGTTTTATTCTATAAAAAGCACAGGAAACCACAGCTTTGACAAAAGTCTACTTCTCTCTTAACATTTAGAAATGCTACAACCATACTGAAACAGCTTCCGTGCTATGCTACGTCTGCTACCGCTTTCGAGAAGGACGTAACTGAAATAGTAAAAGTATGACTCTTGCATGTACTACCTGCACACTCTGTGTTCAGGAGGCAGATGTTTATCAAACTTTAACTGCACTGTCATCCCAACTAGCAGCTTAATACAGGTCCACAAGAAAAGGCCATCAAACCTGTTGGTCTTGATGCCGTGAGGCCGGTCTGGGAGGTAAACATAATAAATAGTCAGAACAGTAATTTGTGGTGAAGAGCCACAGAACCATGTTCCTTTCAACAAACTGCTAAATGTACATTAGATTTTTAAAAAGCAAGGAGTGTGCTGTGAAATTCGTAATTATGTCTTTACTACATCTTTACCATGTCACTCTTTTGCACCAATTTTAAAGTTCAAGTGTATTTTTTTTTATTATACATTACAGCTTTTTTAAACGGTATATGCTTTAAAACCACAATAGATGTCAAAATACAGTATTTTTCAATGTTTGATTAGAATTTTTTTGCATCATCTATGATTAAAAATAACCATTAAATGCTGATCATTAACTACCAAAAGTCTATTGAATCATAAATGAATGAAATGAGCAAAGTTGTTTTTTGTTTAGTCGTTTTTGTTTTGTTTACATTCAAACGCTGACCGGTGCACATCGAACAGATGTTGAGTCTGAAAAATAATCCCCAGATGTAAACGAAGTCAGAGGGAGGCCGGTGTCGGATTCAAAGTGAAAAAGTTAAGTTCTCTGTTCTGAAAAGAAATGGCGACTAAAATCGGTCCTGATGAGAGTCGACAGTCATTTTGGTGGAGGAAATTGAGCAGTGCAGTGTTAAAGCAAACGCTGAGGCTAAGATGATAGAACTTGATAGATGAAAGAATAGTTACAATAATTCTCTAACCAAAGAATTACCGTGACTGACTGCTGAATTTAAAAACATTTGCTGTTTTCTATCGCAAGTTTTACCCTGAAAAGTTCAAGTCACATTTACCACCAAACATTTAATCCTGCAAGAAATTGTGCTAGAAGCATAAAAATGCAAATACAAACATTGAACCGTTGCATATTTTGACAGCTATTGTGTTTTAAAATACCACAACCGCATTTTATTTCGGGTACTTGACACACTTACAGTAATGGCTCCGTACACCATCATAGCACTGATGGTGAGCATCAGCAGAGAGATGGCGAATCCAACACAAGCGTTTTCTGTTCAAGAGAAAGAAAGAAACTAATTCAGGCTGCTTATATTCAACACATGCTTATCTCCAGATGTGTAGTGAGGATGGATTTCTTTATGTCAGTCTGTGCTTGAGGAAGCAGCTGGAATTTCCCAACACTGATAAGTGGACGGTCTCCAGGGCCAAATCACTTTGTTTGAAAGGGCAGCTCTGGGGAGCATTAAGCTGCTCCCTTTCAGCTGGGTCAGGGAAGATACGAGGTTCGGCCTGGGATAATTAAACGCTCTTCCTTTCATATCCTTTTCTCCCTTATCAATCAGCCTCTCACTTCTTAACGGTTGTTCTGGGAAAACAACTGCAGTGATGCAGTCGACACAAGGTTTTTATAGTTCAGTAGCTTGAAGCGTCATCGTTTGAAACTGAAATCTGAGACAAATTGCTAATGAGCAGTGCGTTTTAAAACTTATTTGGTAGATTTATTGTTACAGTTCTGAGATCTTTTAAAAGACATGTAATAAAGAGTTTTGATGGACTGATCAGAGACCAGACCCCGTTATTACTGTCAAAATCATAATAATGCTAAGACTTGATATGATATTCTATAATATTAATGCTTAGTGTATTTTTAGTTGATGTTTTTCTTAGTTCATATCTTAGATGTTATTACTGTTTTTCTTTTAAATTTTATTGTTGGATGTAACTGGGACCCTGTGTACATGATCTCGTTTCATCACATGTACCACATGCGGTGCGAATGACAAAGATCCTCTGACTTCCTGCATCCAGATTAATTTAGCTAATGTTAACATTTCTGAGCAGAGCTGCGATGAAAGGATTTTAATTTACTGCCTTTTACTTCAGTAAGTGTTTAATGAAATTGATTAGAACATGATGAGAATCATTTGTTTTGTTATTTCTTCATATTGTCATTTTAAATTATTTGAGGTAAAAACTGAATGTTCTGGTGTAAACCTGACATCACAGCAGTTCAGATTATTTCTTGGTACAACAAAGTTGTGGAAAATTGGGAGGCCACAGACATGCATGCAAGAATAATTTTGAACAACGTGGCATCTTCTGTATTCAATATTCAGCTTTGAAAATTTGTTTGACTCCTAGGGGAGTCTTTTGGACTTCTTGTTTATTATTATTATTAATGATTAAACGTCATCGCTCAGCCATAAAATCTTCTGTAAATGCATTACATAACTTTTGCATTTTGCTTGGCCTTGGAAATAAAACAAGGAATGACTAATGAAACTGTAATCTAAGTTCTCAGTAATAAAGTAGTTCGACTGTTTATGTTAGACAACCTCTGCTGCCCTGCGTGTCCACTTATTCCACTTAAAAGAAAGGCAGACCACGGCAGTTGTTTCTCCTTCTTTCCACTGAGTCACTGTTAAAAAAAAAAAAACACACACACAAGAAGCCAACTAGAAAGAACCTTGAGCGGATCCTGATCCAGCACACGGAGGCCAAACATAAATCTTTAAAGGAACAATTTGTCTGGAACAACATAAGCAGCACTAAACATCACAAATACTTTGTGACACTATGGTTTTGTTTTGAAAGATGAGGCCGAAATATTTTAAATTATTTCAAAGATTTCACACTGCAGGCAGCACGGTAGCTCAGCTGGTAGAGCTGCCACCTCTCAGTGAGAAGGTTGCTTGATCCAATCCTGGCCGAGGGCCTTTCTGGGTGGAGTTTGCTTGTTCTCTCCATGCATGAGTGGGTTTTCTCCAGGTACTCCAGTTTCCTCCCACAGACCAAAAACATGCACGTTAGGCTGATTACACTCATAAAAGGGGGCCACAATTAAAACCTTTTTCAAACTAAGGGCCAGTTTCAAAAACTACATTACCTCAAATAAAATACCCTACATATTTTCTTGGTCACAGGTTCCTCAACAAGAGTTTGATTGCTCTCATTTGATGTTCTCTGTTGTGCTTTCAACAAAGATTACTGAAACAATTCAAGAGATAGAAATATATGATGTTTCACATATCATCTTGGGGTCCAGATAAGATGTCAAAAATGCACACAAAAATAAGATGTTCAAAAAAGCTTTCAGTGTGTAAAAAAGCTTTCAGTGTGTAACTTTTATTACTTTTGGTAGTTTAGTATGTAGCATTTTTTATTTCCATTGCCTTTTTATTTCCACTTGCTCAAATAAGCTTCCAGTGTGTAACTTTTATTACTTCTGGTATTTTAATATGTAACATTCTTTAATTTCCATTGCCTTTTTATTTCCACTTGTTCAAAAAAGCTTTCAGCGTGTAACTTTTATTACTTGTGTTATTTTAGTATGTAGCATTTTTTATTTCCATTGCTTCTTTTATTGCTGTTGTTTCTTATTCTATTTTCATTGATTTATTGTTCCAGTTTATTCATCTTTTTATCCTGTTAAGCACCTTGGTCAATGCAAGGCATTGTAGGAAGGTGCTATACAAATAAAGCTTATTATTATTATATTATTATTATGTCAGCAAGGGTCACATTTGGCCCCTGGGCCTTGAGTTTCACACATGTGCTCTAAATCATCCCTAGCTGTGAGTGAGAGAGTGAATGTTTGTCTCGTTTATCTCTATGTGTCCCTGTGATGGACTGGAGACTTGTCCAGGGTGTACCCCTCCTCTCGCCTAGTAACTGCTGGATATGGGCACCAGTGACCCCCACAACCCGAAAAGGAAGAAGCGGCTAAAGATAATGGATTTCATATTGTAAATTGTTTTCTTTTTATGTGTGAACGTCTAATAAACTAAGACATTAGTGCTTATTGTTATTTTCTTACCAGACATCCTGTCGGAGGCAAAGTAATGGTCAATGACCTCATACTGCAGGTCAATAGTAGGTACATTCTCTGGGTGTGTCACAGCCACAGTCAGCAGGATGCCCATCAGCAGGTTGACCACCTGAGTTCAGGGAAGCGGAGAGGAATTTTTTCAACTAAACAACCACACAAATATCACTGGTTTTAACAGGTTTTAGGCATTTTTGTAGTACATTTTAGATTCAACTGAAAACTTTCCATGCAAGAAATGGATTTATTACCACCCAGGAGCAATCTTTAGTCATCCTGGTGATAAGTTCTGTAGAAAGTTGCCACCTCCAGTTCAATTTAAAATCAGCATGTATAAAACAAACCAGCACCAACTTGGAGAATCTTAAAAGATCTGTATCTTACCTGCATGACTTTCGCGCACTCTGATGGATGGATATTTAAGCAAGTGCTACATTCTTTCTTTTGTTTTAAACATATGTCCTGTGAGATTTTAACAGTGTTGGGAGGGAAATTTAGGATTTTTTTTTGTGATTGCTTCTCAAAAGGACGTCCAAATCAAACCCCTAATTTACAAATGTGACTACTGAATAAAGTTGTTGTCTCTTTATTGGCTTGTAGTACTTTTAAAAAAGTAAACAGAAACTTTGATTTTAGCCTTTCATCTGCTAATTATTCCCCTCCAAACACACACACACCAATTTATAAGATCTGTTTTGATGGAGGGGCAACGTGCACACAAGAGCTCCAAACAGCCAACCAAAATAAAGGCTCGAAATCTTAATTCTTGTCAGCAAATCCTGGTAAATTAGGATAATGTCCAAAGCAGAGTAAAGCTGGCTAGACAAATAACAGGCAAAATTCTGACCTTTAAACAAGTTACCAAATAACCCAAAGGTTTGAAAAACTAGGGTCAGCCAGAGACAACAACAAACGCATATGAACGTAAAGTTCAAAAAGAGGACGATGATCAAGAATAAGGCAAATTATTTTAAAATGACCAAAAGCGTGTCCAAATGTTTGAGCAAACTGGTCATTTTGAGACGCACAACCTGTGTGGAAAATATAATTAGAAGCAAAATAACATAAGACTTGTGGCACAAAACAACCAGAAATATTATATATTTATTTATATATATATATAATATATAAAGAAAGAAAGAAAATTAATGATGAAAAAAAAAAAGTTCATAGGAAGCATGCAAAGATAGCTTTAGAAATAAGTCATGCAAAATGAACATATGGGAGAGAGAATACTGTACATAAATGTGTTCACATGTTTTTATAGATATTAGCTTTTGTTTGTTTCCAAACATATTACTAACATTAACAGATCTGACAATAAAGTTGACTTTGACTTTGATATTTGTGAGAAACATTAATGATTAATGGCCTTATTGACAACAAAATCACAGATTAAGAAGAAACTATTGCACAAAAACAAACCTAGTCACTCGACTTAAGTTACAAACCACTTCATCATTATGAGAATATGAATAAATGTTTTTATTTGAACGCTGCGGATTCGATCACCGGTCCGTTATACGTTGATGTTATCGGCTGAAGTTCAATGTCACGCATTAGGCTCTTTATTTATTTATTTTTTCCAAATCCCTTTCGGGCCTTTGCAAAAAACCCGACACGCAATACACATTGTTCTTGTCTGTTTTGGAAGGAATAAAATAGTTTTCGTGAGCTGCACGAAAAGAGACAACCGATAAGTTAGCGAGCTAACGCTAGCATTAGCATCCCGTTTTAGCATCAGCTCGACGAGTTACAGCTAATGTCACAAACGAAAAGCGTAGATAACAATTATGCACACGGAAGCTCTAAAAAGCAAATTAAACAGAGAACGTCCACCCTCTCTAGAGCTGAAGTGATTATGTAACTCCCTGATGCGGACTCACTGACGTTTGCGTTTAAAATATCGTTCTCGAGAACTATCTTACGTACCATGTACCATGTTCCCAGGATAATAGTCCCCGTTCGAACATGGCAACATCCACAACACCGGGTGGTGTACAGTCTGTCTCGACTCGGCTTGAAATGATGCATGTCCTCCACGAGCGTAGGGAGAAACATCTGGAGAGCTAGTGGTCGAGAGGAGCAGAAAACCTTCTCAGCATCAACAGTCAGCGGAGGAGGAGGAACGCCCGCCCACTGACGGCCTGAGCACACCGCGGATGAAAACAAACGGTCTGTTAGACCGGAAAAGGCGGATACAAAATTCATTGATTGACAGGAACTTAAGCCAATAGGCTAAGGAAAACGCAGAGCAGAATGGCAGGAGTTTAAACCAATGGCAATGAGGGACTGAATAATTTTTCAGAATTTTCTAAAAATAATAATAATTCAAACAATATATCGAGCCAAGATAAAAGTGGTTTCATTAATGGTAACAAAATAATAGATTAAAAACTGATTCATGAGCAGCAGATATGACCAAGTACAATTCGAAGGCCTCATGTCAAAAAACATTATTTCAACCTTCATTTAGACAGGTCAATCCCAATTTGCCTATTGTACACATAGGTAATTTATTATACAGTAATTCTTTAATTTCTTATAGTGTTACATATAAAAGTTTTAAAATTCCTAGTGCAAAACTGATTGGGGAAATAAAAACAAAATATAAATGGCTCAATTTTTCTGAAATAGTGACACCTGAATTTCATGAAGTGTTGCCAGACAGCTGAAGTTAGGAAACCTCTGAAGATGTTCACATTCAACATTTTATCTTCCATGCATCAGAGTTTCAGGTATTTGGGATTTTGGTTAGTTTTTCATGTGATCCTTAGACAAGGTTTTAAATCTGTACAGTATTGTGTTTACATTATGCCATTTAGCACACACCAAAGTGTGTACAAATTGTCAAAGGTTCAATCAAACAGTAAAAACTACACACAGTATGTACAAAAACATCCACTGATTCAAATAGTAATTTTATTGGAAAGAACGAAAACAAAACATTGTGCAGACGTACAATTCCTTCTAAATGTTTTCAACATCTTTGCTGGACATCTGCTCCAGTTATGTTAATCACCTTGACATACATCATTCAATCATAAATAAAACACAAATAACAAAAAAGTTATCATTTTACACAAACTGTCACAAAACTGTTGTTTACCCATTCCTTCAACCACATCATCATAAATCTCTAAACAGTCTGGTTCGGCATGGACACCTAATATTGCACTAACTCTGTGATTCTCAAAAAATATATAGGTTTAAGGTGTTGTAGATATTATAACAACATGTTTTTCTTTAAACTATTTAAGTAAATTGGGTAAATAAAAGACATAAAGGAAGCGGGAGATAACGATGATGAATAGAACGTTTTGTATATGACCTGATCATCACTTTATTTATATAGCAAAAAACTGTGAATAATTAAAAGCACAAGGTTTTCCTGAACAAACACATTTTTAAATATATGAGAAAACATTAAAGCATATGCATTACTTATCACTTCAATTACTCTTTAAAAGATGTTGTAAAAGACAAAAGCTAACATAATACAGAGCTTATTGTAAAATCTAAAAATAAAAATGGGGCTCTGGATATCTCAAAAGGCCCTGAAAGGAGACGCAAGCAGCTGTTTTCTGCCTTTTAATTTTAAAAGCTGCAAAATATCGTCATGGAAGCAACATTCCTGCGTGATTAAATAAATATTATGTTGCACATATTAGTTTATTAAACACACACAGTGAAGTTCAGTACGATTATATTTTGTACAAATTAGATACCCATCACAGTCAAGAAATACCGTATTTTTCGGACTATAAACTGGTGAAGATTCTCAGTCATCCAGGGGGACATGATAAATGAAATAAAAAATTTCAATACAAAAACAACTGGACTTTATTTATAACAGAAGACATTTCGCTCTTCATCCAAGGAGCTTTCTCAATTCAAAGAGCAATGAGTGTGGGGTTCAGGTTATAAAGACTGCGATAAGATACACACATACCTATGTACTGTAGTTGGTATGTGTGTATCTTATCTCAGCCTTTATAACCTGAACCCCACACTCATTGCTCTTTGAATTGAGAAAGCTCCTCGGATGAAGAGCGAAACGTCTTCTGTTACAAATAAAGTCCAATTGTTTTTGTATTGAAAGTTCTTTGAATTCGGATTATAAGGCACAATAAGTGAAACAAAACAGTCAGAAAAGTTAAACTTTATTCAACTCATTCACAGTAACTCTCAACATTGTTTAGTTGTACCACAAAAAATAGATTTGAGGTCAGTAAGCACAACCAGAATTAATATAGAAGTCGATTTTTGAGGAAAAAAAAAGTAAGTGCGCCTTATAGTCCGAAAAATACGGTAATAAAATTTAAAATCAATTTAAACCTTTTCACTAATCATTGTTCTGAGACTAATAAAAAAAAAACTATTATTTCCCCTTTACAACAGAGAGCAATTACAGATATTTGCAAACAAAAATACAGGCGTCAGATTGGAGGTCGATAAATTAGAAGACTTCAAGTTTGATCATTAATATAAATTATAAATCAATAAACAGCAGCAGATACAAACTGGGTTAAGTGCAAGATTTCCCTTCGGCCCTGCAGGGAAACATACAGCAGCTCCACAAACAGTGACTTGAAACCAACCTGAGGATGACAGTTGAATAAAAACCTCAATAGCTGTCATCAGAAACCTTGTTCTTGCTGAGACTGCACTCCTCCACGTGTTTCTTCCTCCATTTGTAGACGAGTATGGCCGATAATGTAGCTCCAAGCGCAGCTCCAGTTATTCCCCCGGCAACAGCGCCTGTAATCGACTGAGCCGTGAATTCACTAATTCACGGTTTTAAAGCTTCGTCGTCCCCGAACGTACCCGCAGTAACACGTACCTGCAAGAATTTGCCTGTTTTCCCAAAAACTCCTGTTGTTTGCAAAGGCGAAAAATTCAGGTGGAGGCCCACGTTTGTTTTCAGATGCAACACCTGAGGAAAGCTGAAGCACAAAGGAGGAACAGCTGTTTCATTTCCTGCAGCACATTTCACATTTTACACGAGACATGGAGAGATGTTAAAATAAGTCGTACTTTCACCGTCTTTTTGTTTCCTTCTTCTGGGGGTTCCACCGTTAGCAGCTCACCGCTGAGGCCGGGGTCACCTTTAATGTTTTTAACAAATGATGTGGAGTAAACAATTTTTATAAAGTGAATAATTAGAAGAAGAAAAAAAATATTATAAAACAAGAGCTATTATGTGCTGAGGATATTTATACTGTAATCCACTGCTTGTCTTGTGTTTGTTTGTCTGCACTAAAGCAACATACCTCATAAATTCACTACAGTAAAAAAAAATAATAATAATTAAAAAAAAAATAATAATAAAA
>JBBPBX010009696.1:29123-44546 GCA_038048925.1 Garcialebias charrua | reverse complement strand
TATATTCTATATACACATATATATATATATACACACATATATATACTGTATATACACATATATATATACTGTATACACATATATATACACATATATACAAAAAGAGAATGCATGAGGGAGTGATGGAAATAATTGCTCATTGCTGTCTGTATGGCGTTGCTTCAGAAATGACACTTTGAAAGTTCGTAATCCTCAGTAAGGATTTTACTGCTGTTAACTTTGCGTCCAGCATTATGTGACTAAGCTGTTCTGATCAGGTTCATCTCGATCCTGTTGGGTGTTGTGCTTCGTTGATGAGTGTGTCCTCTGCAGGTGTGTAACCCCCTGAAAAATAATGAGTTTTCAGTTAGGTAAAGGTCATTTCAGTCTATTATTGACCTTGTTTCTGTCATTTTCAGTATCACAATGATGTGATACCACTATTGTGTCTTTCTTTACCATCGAAACCCAGAAGCTCTGGATTCCTGTAAATGTTAGTTGTAGGTACTTTTGCTTTATCTATCATTAAGCACACAATGACTTATTTGCTTTTCAAATTGGTAACTAAAATGTCTTCACTATAATAAAAAAAATGGCAGTATAATTAATTGTCTTGTTATGAAAAGTGCTGAGGTTTATGTTAATGTTGTAGTCTGTTTTGGTGTATCTCATTTCAAATCAGTTTCATATCAAACTTTTTCTTTCTGGAGATAAAACAAGGTGACTAAATGTTTGTCCTGAGCCACTAAATTCAATACATACTAAAAGGGACATTCAAGTTTAATTGTTTTAACCCTAACAGATTTATCTTTGATCTTGTGTATGTGGTTTACAAAAATAGCTCAGCCCATCTTTCTGAAACGTGGACCATAATTGAGAAGCACGTCATTATTTATTTCACATGTCATCCTCCCTGTGGTAGCTCAATGGGTGAAACAAATGTTATACTGAAGGTGATTTTTACTGCTGAGTAAAGAAACTGCGATAAAAATGACTCAGCATTGATTAGTTTTCTGGTTTGCAGCCTCAACAACATCAGCAGAATATTTGTATTTACCTGTAAGAACCGGAGTTACTTTCTTTATGAGGCGTTTTGTGACGATTATTGGTCTAAACAAAAGTGAGTCAATTCACTCTAGCTGTAACATCCCCAGTAAATAAATTGTAATAGCAATATAATTAATACACAATGGAATATGTATTTGAAAAGAAAAGTGAAAATTGTATATGAATAATAGCAGTATGGATGTGTGTGGGGAACATCTGTTTACAGATGCAAAGAAAGAAACCTACATTTAAAAAACCCTCCCTGTGTGGGACTCGAGGGCAATTTATGTCACAGTCTTCACTCTTCAAGCAGTTGAACAGTGATAGTTTCATCTCAAACCAAGTTGCCCAGTCAGAGAGACAATGGTTTTGTTGCTTCCCTCGGCCCGTCTTGTGATCCCACTCCTCAAGCTCCCTGTGCTCCGTGCAAGTCCGGCTTCAACGAGAAGAGCTAGCTTCAGTTAAACAAGTAGAATCAACTTTTATTGACAGGTATTTCACCTAGGGATAGTCATTTTCCAAGTGATGTTTTGTAAAATTGTTACTATTTAATACCCCATTGGCTGTAGCACCAGTCATAGAACATAGATTTAGTGAAGAGGCAACATTTTCAAGGTCACGGTTTCTTTATCGTCATTTGCATCATATGTGGTACATGTGGTGGAACGAAATTGTGTACACAGGATCCCAGTTACATGCAACCAAAGTATAAACTATAAAGAAAAACAGTAATAAGATCTAAGATATGAACTAAGAAATATGCTAAATTAAGAATACGCTAAATACTTAATAGTGCAAAAACAATGCACCGAACAACAGCAGCACAAACGTGATTCTGTGTGAGCAGATGTGTACGATTGAACACAGCAGCTTGAAATAAATCAGCAGCATGAGATCAGCAGCATGGATGGGCAGCAGCACATATCAGCAATCAAGTGGCATTTCCTCTTTCATTTCATGAGTGCCAGTTTTCTGCAGTTTTCCAGGTTTATAAAACAACTCATTCTCAAAAACAACACGCGGGGTGTGAAAGAGCGTTACATTAGCTACACTGTAAACAATTTTCACAGTTTTAATGGTCAAATTACGGTTTTGTCCGTAGTTCTTTGTTGGTAAACAAATGTACAGTAAGTTTCTGTGGAGTTATTGGTTTTCACTGTAAAATTAGTTAATTGGAGTGCAATGAATTCTGGGAAAACACTAAACTGATGTAGATCAAACTACAGTGATGTTGGCTTACTGCAAAAATCAACCAGTCCTACATTTTGAAATGAAAGGCTTTTTGTGAATAATATTAATCCATTTCTAAAAAAGCTAAGTCTGGTCCTCTGGACATTCAAAAAACAAAACAAAACAAAGCCAAAAAATTGTAGAAACGTTTCGTCTTTCGTCCGAAAGACTTCCTCAGTCTGAGATGCTGTATTTAGCTCAGTCTTATAAATAGCACCCTCTCACAGTGGATCAACCAGTTTGCTGATGACAGCTGTAACAGTAGTTATATCGTTCGGTTCCTAGAGATGAGTAGGCGCCCCCTTGTGGTGATACCTACTCATCTCTAGGAACCGAACAATATACCGTAACTATCGCTGCTAACTCCTTCTCCTACCTCTGGCCGCACCGTCACACAGCCAAAACCAGCTGCTCACATGATCGAGGACCATCAGCCTAACGATGGATTGTTAGCACCCTGAGGACCAGATTTAGGCTTTTATAGATTTTTCTACCTGGATTATTGAGCATGCATCAGGGTATTAATCCATTTATGTTGACTTTCACAAATATTGAAACATTGCTATGATTATTTAACTAGCTAGCATTAGCATAGCATAGTTGTTCTGTTCTCTTGACACTTAAAAATGGTTAAAAAAATAAATTAAATTTATTCATTTTACATCAATATAATATGCAGTTGCATGCAACAAAAGTATAAACTACCTCTATAAAGAAAAACAGTAATAAGATCTAAGATATGAACTAAGAAATATGCTAAATTAAGAATATGCTAAACACTTAATAGTGCAAAAACAATATGCTGAACAACAGCAGCACAAACGTGAGTGTGTAAGCAGATGATTACGATTGAACACAGCAGCTTGAAATAAATCAGCAGCATGAGATCATCAGCATGGATAAGCAGCAGCACATATCAGCAATCAAGTGGTATTTCATCTTTCATTTCATGAGTGCCAGTTTTCTTCAGTTTTCCAGGTTTATAAAACAACTCATTCTGTTAACATTAATCTCATATCTATCTATTATATAGAACTGGTACTGTAGGTAGTTTTACAGTGTTTTACTGAGCAATGGAAAACAGTAATTACTGGATAATTGTTGCCAGTTATTTTAACAATCACTAGGTTCACATTTGGTTCATTTGTCAAATGCAAAAATCAACACAAGGTCAACAGTGCAATGAAATGCTGAGGATGAGAAGAACCATCTCGACTCGCCAAAAAGAAACAAGAAATACCAAAACATGCAGCAAAAATACAAAAACCAAGGCACCAAAAGTAAAAAAGAAATAAATCTACAGTGAGGTTCTTTCAGCAGCATGGTTCTGTTCTGTTAGCGTTGTGGTCTTGTTAGCAGCATTAGCAGGTCTTATTAGCAGGTCCCGTTAGCATCTTGATGGTAATAACGACCCCATCAGTTGCCCTCACAGATTTCCCTCCAGAACCGGCTCCAGCAGACAGAGAACACCCAAGGTTTTCCCCGCAGAGCCGAACATCATACTTTTATACTTTTGCATGACACTGTTTGTTAAGTTTGTCACTGTTTTCTTAACGAACACCAGACAATACGGATGTGACTCTAAATAAATTGAGTAAATTACAAAATTATGGTTGTTTTTCGAATCCCTAGCACTGTTCCTTTTGTTTTGTAGATGATTTATGTCCATTTATTTCACGTTTGTATTGGAGGTCATTATTAATTGTCTGATTGGCTTTGTTGCCATTCAGGATGCTGTTTATTGGCCGATGTTTAAGTGGTTTGAAATAGTGCATTTGCAGGCCAGTACCACCCAGTCTGCATCACATTTGTGCAAAACCCATGTTACCCTAGCACGGTTTGACAATGTTCCAAAGACGTTCTTGTGATGTCAGGAATGTGTGGCTTGCTCAGTGTTTAAGACCCTCATAAATGTTCAGTGGGGTTGAGGTCAACTGTCACTTTAGAGAAAAGTCCATTATACTCTGCCCTCCTTGGTCCTCACTGGTCTTCGAGTAGTTCTTACAAAGCTCTGAGATGTGTTTGGGATTCTCCAGGGGTATAAATTCTTTTGCACAAAGATACAAACCAAAGGGTGTTGTTTTAGAGAAGCAAAACAGCCCTAGATTTAAAGGTTCCCAGCATCATATTTCACTGCTGATTTGATAGATCGCAACATTTATCTCTCACCTGCTTCTCTTCATATATGCACCTTACTGGTGCAGATGCACATTTACAACACATTTTTTCTGGTGTAAGTTGCTGGTCCAATGTATATTAACCATCATCAAGTGTTAAGACAAAAGTGAGTGAAAGCTGCTCATCTTTTATTACAACCCTTAAGCGTGTTCATCAAAAACTTATATCTAGGGCTGCTGGGGTTGAGTGGTAAGAGCAGTTGTCCACCAATGCAGAGTTGGTGGTTTGATTTCTACAGTCACATGCCGAAGGGTCCGTGGGCAAGACGCTGAACTCCTCATTGCCTCTGAATTTTGTCCCATTGGTGTATGAATGTGATAAAGCTCTGATTAGTCTTTGCAGAGATATAGTAGAATGCTATATGAATAGGTAAATGAGGGCACAGATTGTGTTGTAAAGCACTTTTCATTCAACCTGTATTTAGTCAGGTAAATCTCATAGAGCCTCGTGGACTCATTTACAAGAGCGACCTGCTGCAAACTAAAGAATGATGAACAGCAATGGTAGAATTTCCTTAAACAATAAACAATAGAAAAATATAAGAGAGGAATACAAAAAAAAAATTTAAACAAAGTATCAAAAACTAGCAAAACATTATAAGATAGATGTATAAAATCAAAAACAAGAACATGTCTGCATTGGTTTTTGCCAGGATTCCAACAGATTCTTAAAACCATTTAGAGAGGTCAAGACCGAGAGCTTTAAGTCTTTTTGTAAGATATTCCAGGAAGCAGAAGCATAATAGGAGAAGGCCCTTTTTCCAAGTTCAGTCCTCACTGAGGGAACACTGCAGGTGATCATGTCCTGAGAGCGCACACTGTAACTGCACTCATGCAAGGACATGTAGGAGGAGATGTATGAGGGCAGCAGACCAATAAGTGATTTAAAGATGAAAGTGTACCAATGGAAAAATCTGCATGAGGTTAATGATGTCCAGTTAACCAGTGAATACAGGGTGCAGTGGTGGGTACGATAATCACAGCCAGTTATGAATCTTAGTGCACCATGATAGACAACATCCAGGTGCTTGTAGGAGCATTCATGTAGATAATGTCACCGTAATCAATGGAGGGAAGGAAAGTCACAGATACAAGGCGTTTCCTAGCATTCAATGTTAGACATGATCTATTTCTGAAAAAGAAACCCAGTTTAACTTTCAGTTTCTTTACTAGGTTTTCCACGTGGAGTTTAAAAGAGAGATGTGAATCAACCAGGATACCCAAATATTTATAGGAATCAACAAACTCAATTGGGACACCGTTTGAGGATAAAATCAGAGGAAGATCTGCTGGGACCAACTTCCTATTTGGAAAAAACATCCCTTTTGTTTTATCAGCATTTAGTACAAGTTTGAGACAGAACAGATCTTCCTGGATGATGTCAAAAGCGGATTGCAAAAACTGGAAAGCCTTATGCCCCTTTTCCACTACCGGCCCAGAGCGGCCCATTGGTCCGGTCTGGTCCAGTTAGGATCGGCTCACATGCACGGTTTTGTCTCCATTCACTATCTGCAGCCCTTCTGTGGGCGGGGTGTAGAATCTCACTCGTCCTACCACGTGGTGGCGGTAGTGTTACCTCAAGCTATTTACTAGCCACCACTAAACGTTAGAAGAAGAACACCCTGCAGAACCTTGTCTCACCACCTGTTGGCGGTAATGTCCCTTGAGCTATTTAATGCTCTGATCTTACTTTATAGACTTTTCAGCTTGTTTTAAACCCCTGTGTTTTCCATTTTGTTTCTTTATAATAAAGATTATTCTCATATATGCACAAGGTTCCTGTTAACATTGCTTAACACATTGATCACACTGCCCTGTAATCAGTTAAACTATTTTTACAGTAAGGTAATATTAAATGTTTGTATTTCATTAAATTTAAACGGTAATATTTTGTCAGGGCTAATTCAAAGTCAAATGCAAATGGATAATTTGGTTTAAACTGTCCCATAAACATTAAAAGCATGTTTCTTTAAACGTAAAAACAAAGTATTAATAATTAAATGTTTGTTGATCAGGAAACTCGTTTGGGCATCCAAGAACAGCTTCATCGGGGTTGATGGCGACGTCTGTGCATCCTTGGAAAAGCTGCTGCACCCACAACCCGACATCAGGATGGATGGATGGATGGGTTCATGTTGACATCTGTGCATCCTGGCAAAAGCTGCTGCACTACTCATGACACGACAACAGGAAGGATGGATGGATGGATGGCTGTTCAAATCTAATAATCTTTTTCTTATGATTCTTTAAAGGTCAAATGCAAATGGAAAATATTGAATGGTAAATGGAGCTTATTTATATAGCGCTTTCCAGCCCCCTGTGAGGAGCCCCAAAGCGCTTTACAATACCAGCCATCCACCCATTCATTCAGACATTCATACACCGGTAGTGGTAGCCTGCCTTGCAAGGCGCCATCCAGACCTACCGGGAGCAACTCGGGGTTAAGTGTCTTGCCCAGGGACACACAACACATGGTGGGCGGATGCGGGATTCGAACCTCCAACCTTCCGATCAGGGGTCGACTGCCATTACCACTACACCACGGTCGCCCACAATAATATTGTGTAATATTCTTAACTTCCAGTATGTTTTTAAACAAACACTATACTGTACACACTTAACATTGTAAAATATGTTTAGGAAATTATTGTTCAATGACACCACTTAAGAAATAAAATGTTTATTATGAAAACTAAGAAGTGAAAAAAGCACAAAAATAAATACTGCATCCACCTAAATGATTTTTTTCCTGTTGTCTCATGTGCTTCCTCCAGAAGACACAAGTTGATAAATTCTGGTGTTGACTTCTTCGTCTTAACTGTAAAAAAAAAGAAAAACATGGTTACCGGTAATTCAGTCTAGAAACTGTTTTATATGTAGATATCTTTTATAAGATATATGTAAGATATATATACATATATCAAATATCTCAGAAACCACAAAGCAGATATTTTTCAAACCAACACAGTGTAATCACTACATGTTTATATACACACTGTAAGCTGTTGGAGTTATTTGAATTAAAATTCGATTTTTAATAGACATAAGTGTGTCGACCTAGCTTTTTTTTTCTACTAGTATTTAACACATATCTTATATCTCAGAAACCACAAAACAGATATTTTTCAAACCAACAGAGTGTAATCACTACATGTTTATGTGCATACTGTAAGCTGTTGGAGTTATTTGAATTAAAATTCGATTTTTTAATAATTTATTTTCGAAGCACATGTGATAGGTTTGGAATTAGTCAAAACAAATCAATTTAAATCCAGCAGATTTGACCACAACGTGACATTATTAAGAACTTGTTAACCTGAGGAACCCTCGTGGTATAAAGCAGCTATGAAATATATTTTTTAAGCTTTTATTTAGCTACATTTAAAACAAAGAACGCCGATCGACCCCACCCGCGCATGCATGTGATGTGCACGTGTCGACCTACTTTGTTAAAACCAGCTGATTTGACCACAACGTGAAATTATTAAGGAACTGTTAAGCTCAAGCACCCTCTTGATATAACGTCAGCTATGAACTATATTTTTTAAAGCGTTTATTTAGCTACATTATAGAAATAAAGACGGCTCACGTGCGCGCGCGGGCGCGCGCGTGCACGTGGCGAAACTACTTTTTTAAATCCTGCCGTTTTGACAACAACGTGGAATTATTAAGGAATAGTTCACATGTGTGCTGTAATTTTTAATACAAATAACTGTTTTTACCATGTTAATCTTGTAAAGTCCTTCGGTGTTTGCTCCCTCACGGCAGCCACTTCCTCAAACTCAGTCCAGCCTCCTCCTCACGGTTCGGGGCCAGCCGGCCTCGGACCTGCTCTGAGATGAGTCCGGAATCTTGGCGCGGCGCCGCGCATCTGTGAGGTGGAAATGCTCTCCAACGCGCGCTTGGCACGCAAATATGACGTCACATCCGAGCCGGGCCACCAAGTGGAAAAGGGGCATTAGCTACTGTTTTAGCTTGGCAGTAAACAACTGTATCATCAGCATAGAAATGTAAGGATGCATCAGGAATGCTCTGACCTACATTAACTATGTAGATTGTAAAGAGGGTTGGTCCTAAGACTGAGCCTTGTGGTACACCATTTTTAACTGTTAAATAACTGGAAGAAGTACCGTTATGTTGAACACATTGCCTCCGATCGGAAAGATAATTAGAAAACCAACCAATGGTGTGATCAGAGAAACCGATTTCTGAGAGCTTATGACACAAGATGTTATGATCCACAGTGTCAAAAGCTTTAGACAGGTCTAGGAAAAGTGCAGCACAATAATCCTTAGCATCCAATGCTTCAACAACATCATTAAGAACCTTCAGAGAAGCAGTCGTTGTGCTATGTTTTTCCTGAAACCAGATTGATGGAGAGGTAAGATGTTAAATGAGTCCAGATAATTTTTGATCTGAGAGTTTATCAGTTTTTCTAGAACCTTGGCTAAAATGCAGAGTTTAGAGATTGGTCGATAGTTGTTCAATGAGGTGGGGTCACCACCTTCAGCAAAGGAAGAACAAAGGCTTTTTTCCAAGCATCCGGAATGGAGTTTTGGCTTATGGACAGATTAAAGATGTGAGTCCCAGGGACTGAAATGATATGAGCAGCCAGCCTTAAGAAATAAGGTGGAAGTTTATCTGGACTTGCAGATTTTTTAGGATCAAGATCTTTTAACAGTTTATTTACCTCACTGACTGAGAACGGAGAAACAGAGAAGGTGTGATTAACTGAGGATTGACTTGTAGGAGGAATTTGATTTGTAGAAGCTTGATTATTAGGTGAAGTGGCTGATTTTCCATTTGTAACTGTGTCAAATAATGAACTAGAAGCAACAAAATGTTTGGTGAAACAATTCAGGATCTCGTGCTCATTTGACACAGGAACAGAGTCAACAAGAAGTTGTGATGGGAGGTCAGATGATTGGGGGATGCCTGAGAGAGATTTGATGGTTTTCCAGAATTTTTTAGGATAGTTTAGATTTTTGGAGGTCTGAGACAAGAAATAGTTATGTTTTGCGGCTTTGATGGCAGTTGTGCATTTATTCCTCAACTTCCGAAAATTCAACCAATCAGTGTCTGAGTCTGATTTTCTTGCTGCGGCCCAAAGATGGTCTCTCCTATGCAGGAGGTCAGCTAGTTCAGGAGTAAACCAGGGGCTGTCACGGCCCTTTATCCTGAACTGCCAGAAAGGAGCGTGTTTGTTTACAAAGTAAATGAAACTATCATGAAAAAAGTTCCAAGCTGTGTTCACGTCGTTGATTAATAGAATACGTTGCCAATCAAAGTGGGATAGATCCCAGAGGAATGACTGTTCACAGAAACGTTTCAAATCGCTTTTTTGAATTATTCTGTGCTTAGCAGGTGGAAGCTTAGTAGATCTAAGAGCTGCTATTACGGAATGATCACTCAAAATGTTAGCAAATACACCTGTTCCAGGAAATTTGTGAGGTGCATTTGTGAAAAACAGATCTAAAGGGCGAGGCATAGCTCCGCGCTAGCGCAAGCGCGAGGCCACGCGGCGCCACGCTGTGCGAGCTGCGCTTGCACAAGCCTTTGAACGCTCGCGCGAACGCGCCAAGCTCAAATTTTACGACCGCTCACGCACGCGCGGTGTCTCACATAAACTGCCCTGGTGGCGGACTGTTTTGTGTGACACACAAATGAATTAAATTCCTCTTCTTCATCGCTGATCTGGACTTTTCTTTTGTTTTTTTGCCAAAAGTCAAGTGATCGCTTGAAGCGGTCACCATTCACTTCCTCCTCCGATGAGGAGGAATGAATGAACTTGTTCTCAGACCCGACCTGTCAATCAAATCAGTAGGCTGTCAGCAAATGACCAATCAGCGACCTCAATTTGTCCCGTAGCTAAACGCTCCGCCCTGCTTCTGCTCAAATGACATGAAGTATTTGGAGCGAAAACGTTGGAGCCACACGCTGCTTCACGCTGTGCTCTGCTGTGAACCCCCCACGCGCAGCGCGAGCGCATGGCGCGGGGCTCGGTCCAGTGCGGAGCTCTGCGCCGGCCTTCAGGTGGAAGATTTTTCGGGACATTTTTTGTTTGATCTGGTGAGAGAATCAATAAGTTGTGTTAGACTGAGAGATAGGCAACATTCCTTGAATTTATCACAGAGGGGGGTCAACTTATCCCAATCAATGTTGAAATCTCCTGCCATAACAATCTCATTGTGTTTTAAATTTCCTATGAATTCAGTCAGGGAGGACAGAGCTTCAGGTGTTGCAGAGGGGAGACGATAACAACCTACAACAGTTAAGATCTGACCTCCCTTCAAACTGATGTTCACAGCTAAAGCCTCAAACTGGCTTGCGATTGTTGTTTTAGACCACTTTGGGTCTCTTGATAAGATAGAATGGTGCTATATAAGTACAGTCCATTTACCATTTATATTCATGATAAAGTTGCCTTAAAGAGTCAACCTTGAACTGAAGACATTTCTGATATGCTTGGTCGTAGCCTGGGTACGACTGATAAAGATGCTTTAAAGTGATGTGTTTAATGTCATGAACAACAAGCAAGCAAAACAAAATACTCTGTTTCAACATCTGGCATAAATTCTGTCTGATTATATCTATAGTAGTGCATTAACAGAATACCCGAGTTTTCGACAGCTCGAGTGCTTTGACTTCTATCGAGGCTTTTTTGTCCACCTCGAGTACCCGTAGTGACGTCATCACATCACATTTCACAGCGTGCGAGGTAGCTTTTAGCTTTTAGTAGACGCCACAAAATGGATTCCTTTGTGCGCACGGATGTAAATGGAGCAGGCAGTCTTGTCAAAAAGGTAAAACAGTTTTTAATTTATAAAATGCGCTATTTCCTGTTGATTTTCTGTTCTCTGACCACCGTAGATTGTGACTGGCAGCAGGTGGCGGTGTTGCATTGCAGGCCACATATATAACACGGCAGCTTCCTCTCTCGTTTCACAAACAAAAGCAACATATTAATCTCTCTAGACCTATTAAAAAAACCTATAAACACATTAATCTCTAAAAGTAAACCTAAATTGCACAGCACTTCAGGCTGTGGTGCGGTGTTGCCCCATTTGTTTTTCAGTTTCGGTTTCAGCGCCGCACGGTATACTTTCACTTTTAATATTAATAATAATAACTAATAGTTTTGTTTTTCCTGTGACTTATCTGCAGTATGATAAATGATAGGAGCATAATAAATGCTCCCAATGTTTTGTTGGTCTTTTTTTTCTTTTTGTAAAGACGGTTTTTATGCATTTATATTTATTTATTTATTTTGCATCATAAGACACTGTGACGTCATCGGCTACTCGAGCGTCGTTCGAGTTTTTTTATGTTAAGGTCGAGGTTAAAAATTATGTACTCGTTCAACCCCTAATCTATAGAAACACATTAGTTGGGTTCCGATGATTTGAACTTTATTGTATAACTTTAAACTCTGCCTGTAGATTACTTGTTTTGAAAATGGCACTAAGAAGAACATGAATCTGAGTCCATTCTTCAGTTGAAGTGATGCAACTCAAAAAATTCTTAAAGGGGACCACAGATGCAAAATTCACTTTTTAATGTTTTTTTTACTCAACTTTGGGTATTTACTTCATAAAAAAACAGTCCTTGTGCCAAAAAAATGCACCCAGTGGTTTATTTACTCTAAGTAGATTTATTTATTTTTGATAAATACACCTGGATTCACACTTCCTGCAGTTATTGACGTCACAAGCCGTAGCCAATCACCTCAAACCTGAGTCCAGCCCCTCACCTAGCAACCCCTGGTTAGGCTCAACCCACTTCTGTATTAAACACATGACTGTTGTTTTTCATGATTTCATCTCATCTTTTGTTTATATGTTCTTAATTTCATGTGTACAGCACTTTGTTGCAGCTGTGTTTTTTTAAATGGCTTTATAAATAAAGTATAATTGTTATTTTTATGTTTTAGTTCAATTTTTAGTGTATTTGCGATCGCTCCCAACGCGCAGCCGGCAAAAATTAAACGAGCGGACTCCCGGCATAGGGACCGGCGGCAACGGGACACTGCTTCTGGCGGATGGAGCGGAGCTTCAATTGTACAGCCTCGTTGCAGCCTTGCAGCAGCCTCGCAGCAGCGAGGACCTTCTCCTTACGGATTAATTTACGGGAGACACTTGGTGAACTTTGTGTTGTCTTGACTGGAACAGCGATAACTCCCAAAATCTCCGCGTGCAACGAGCGGAGCTGGCGAACACCGGAAGAGGAACAAGCTAACATTAGCTTCGGATTCGGCAGGTCTCATGCTAAAAGGAGCAGCTCATGGCGGCGCGCTCAGACGAGTTTCGGTAAGTTATCTTAAGCTAGCACTAACAGTAAGTCAAATGAGTAATAAAAAAAGAGCTAATTTTAAAACAACAACACATTACAGATACTGGCTGTTACAGAGGGCGTAAACAGATCGTTGAAGGGCGTGGACTTCAAGAAACCGGTCGTTCAAAACGAAAGTTAAAAATGGCAGAATTAAAAAGGGTATAATTAATTATCTAAGAATTATTTTGTGTATTAAAATGAATTAATATTGTCAAGATAGCACACAGACATAACATAAAAATTTTAAATACCTATATGTGGTCTCCTTTAAAGTCTTAAGCCACATAATAAAGCTGAATAAATTAAAGTAGAACCTGTTTTTTTGTTTGTTTTATTTGCAGGTTTATGACTGCAATCATTTGGATCCCACTACCTTTACATTTCATGTGTAACTGATACCAAAAAGGATAGATATTTTACAAAAGCTTTTCCTTTGCCACGTAGGAACTAGCCGTATGGAGGCATCTCTGTCAAAATTAAAAGAACCTGCTGATATTTTTGAATTGCCATCAAAAATCTTACATCTGCTTTTGCCTTTAAAAGACAATATTTCACTGGAGTTCAAGCCACAGTCTTGAGAGCGGAGGCTGAAATAATGATTGATGGAGCTTTAAACTAACTCTCGAGTCCTACAAAAATAGCTCTTGTGTGACTCCTTAGAAACTTTTTTTAAATAATAATCATCAACACCCATAAGGGAAAAGGCAAAAATCTGTTCTTCTCAAGGATTTTGGTGGGAAGAATCGATGACTTCCTCTATGGTTTGTCCTCAAGGGACATGAAGATAAAGTCTCAGTAGTATTAATAGTAGTCCTCTGATAGTCTGTAAGTACTGTGTGTATGCATGTGTTTCAGCCTTAAATCTGAAGAATAATTTTCTTCCTTTGTAACCTTTTTCAGAAAAGTGTACTTTGATGCACAATTTTTGGATAATAAACATTTAGGTATCCCATCATTTCTGTACTGCAGCAATATCCTCAAAGAGTAGATGCTATTACTCACTCACTGCTGAGACCATTAATTTGAATGGGATAATGTATGTTTGCCCCAAGGTCACATGAGCCATTTGTCTTAGAAGTTGATCACAAAAGAGGATGCAAATACTACTTTCCACTTTCTATGTACAGGAAACATCATGCAACATTTCAGTCAAAACACATTTCTCAAAGTAAAAGAAAATTATGTTAGGAAACATGTTTTGAACTTGTTTTCAAAAGACTAACGCAAAGAAAGGAGCTCCAGTGATTGTGCCTAATGAATTGATGTTAATTTCTCAGAATTATTTTTGGCATTCTCATCTGGTTCATTGGCCTATCTGCCGCAAATAGGTCTTCTGAAAGGAGAGCATGGGAAACATAGCTGTTGTTGTGGAAACTGCTGGGAAAAGATTTTTAGTTTTCATTGGTAGCAGTGAAGGGCATTGTTTGATACGAGCGAGCTGAGAAACATTTTTGGCTCCCAGTGAGCAGGAGGAAACATGGAAACACAGACACAAAAAGCACAGCAGTAGAACTCTCAGAGAAACCGTTCAGTTGGTTTCACATAGGTGGCAAGATGGGGAACGGACACGTGACACGACGGGACAGAACGTGTGACACGGTGAGCTGATATCTTGTGTTGTCTTCCTGTGCCCATTTAAACCCCCCTGATGTCAGCTGAAGCGATGGTGGCCTGCATACCGACATACCAGGTTGATGGTTGCCAGCCCATTTGCGGCCCACCCAGAGCTGCCGACCCTCTCCTGCCCACCTTCTGCCTTCCTGCTCGGTCCTGGCTCTGGATCAGAGGCAGGCCGCACGTCGGGGGACAGGACTAATGATGGCTGCAGCCATTCCATCTCTTTTAAGCTCCAGCCCAAGAGTACAATTTTAGCTAATGCTATTTCCTGCAGATAAGGTGGAAACAAACTTCTTTACTTCACTTTCCCCCATCAGAGCTTTGGGAGGTGAATAGAGGGTGAGCAGTGGCAAGTACTTGATTTTCTTTGGTACATCATCAGGTAATTGGTCATAACTAACCAGCTCCAATTGCCACTGAGACATTAAGTTCATTGAAAAATCTCATGGAAATGACAGTAAGGGAAGTCAATGGAGTGAATCAGAAATCGACCACTTTTTGTGCACAGAACTAAACCTAGTTAACCGTATCAAAGCATTTTGCTCTCCATCAGACCCTAAGTGGCTTAATCAGAGCTGTGTTACATAATTTTTTTACTGACCCAGGGCTTTCAAATTGTTTCCAGCTTAAAATAAGATTGAATGGTATTTATACTGCATGCAAATGTTTTTTGGTCTGTTTACACATTCATTTTACACATCACAATGCCAGATTCAGAAATGTGGTCACACAAACTGGTTTTCTCAGGATGATTTTCAAAATATCAAACTATATGATCAATATCTCAATTATATTGCCAGATCAGCTTACAACCCGCTTGGTAAAAAAATAAAAATCATAAAGCATATACATTGTTCAAGCTTGCCTGATCCTCACCGTAATGTGCTCAGTTGTATTTGAATCTAGTTTTATCTCTGTGTCTGTGTCTGTCTAGGTTTTTACTGTTTGAAGACAGCAGTGTCATCAGAGAGGATAACAGCAAACATCTCTCCACAAGGCGCTCTGATCTCAATCATTCATAAATTCACCCCAAGAGATTTAT
>JBBPBX010009696.1:14956-27654 GCA_038048925.1 Garcialebias charrua | reverse complement strand
ATGTATATATATATATATATATGTATATATATATATATATATATATATATATATATATATATATATATATATATATACAGGTAACCCCCGACCTACGACCCCATCGACCTGCGAACCACGGGACTTACGAACATATCATATTTAATAAAAATATGATTAAAAAAAAAAAAAAAAAAAATTTTTTTTTTTTTTTTTTTGTGTTTAAATGTTCTTAATTTCATGTGTACATCACTTTGTTGCAGCTCTGGTTGTTTTAAAGGCTTTATAAATAATAATTATGATAAAAAAGATCATTTCTGATCATTTTTGAGCAATTTTTGAGCAATTTTGGGAAACAGGAAGTAGGTCTTCAGTTTACACGGTCACAAATTAATGTAGAACACCGGACGCTATTTAAGGTTCAGTCACTGGGGTCTCCGGTCACAAATTAATGTAGAACACCGGCGGACGCCATCTTAGGTTAGCTGCCGAGAGCTGGACGAAGACTGGTGACCAGGATGGCTTCATATGGATTAATTACTAGCTGGAAACGTCTCTGTGAACTTTGTGGATGTCTCAAGTAGCAGCGGATTTATCGCCGATCGTGCCAGGCCGCCGTGCGAACACCTCCGGCCGGCCTGGCTACACCTCCGGCCTGGCTAGCTCCAGAGCTAACACTGGAGCTAACACGGGAGCCGGCCTTTTGAACACTGGTGACCAGGATCGCATCATGTGGATTAATTACTAGCTGGAATAGCTCTGTGGACGTCTCAGGCTGGAGCAGCGGCTGGAGCAGCAGAAGCTGCAGATTGATCGCGCCGCCGCTCCAACACTAGCTCATGGCTTGGCTAGCAGAAGCTAGCCAGCTAGCTAACACAGGCCTGGAGCAGCTGCGGTGGCGCGCTGCTCGGCCCGACAACAATCAACGCATGGCAACCTAAGATGTCGGCTTTGACCATCTCAAAGTAAGAAAATATATTTTTATTTATTCTGTAAATGTGAATAGCAATGTTTAACATTACAGTACACTACTTTACATGCTTAAATGTGTGCGCGCGCTCCGTTAGCATGATAAATAAAGGTTGAATGAATGAATGAATGAATAATTTTTTTTTTTTAATATAATTTTCACCCCCTACCTACGAACGGATCGAGCTGCGAACGGTTCTTAGGTCCCTAAATCGTTCCCACACTCTTGCAATATTCTAAACAGTGTTTCTAAACTCTAAACGCTCTAAAAGAATGCAGAATGCCATGATTTCGCTCTCTCTGCCTCCTCTTTGCCACTGCTGCATTATGCGCTCTCAGCCACGCCCACTTCTCTGCAGGAGGATATATGTACTGGTATATATTTTCAAAGGTGCAGCTGGTGGTAAATAATTTAAAATAATTTTTTTTTTAATAAAAAAATCCATGCAGATCTTGCAGCTCATCCATCAATCAGCCAATTGTGTCATGTCCAACCTTATTTTGAAAAAAACGCGATAAAGATGGTGTAGTGGTTAGGGCGTTTGACTTGGGACCCGAAGGACGCGGGTTCGCGTCCCGGCCACTACACATCTTGGGGTGTCTATGAGTGCACACCTATTTCTCCAGCTCCCCGAGCGCCTTCTATGGCTGCTCACTGCACCGCCTGGTAGGTGGTTGGGTTAAATGCAGAGACGAATTTCGTCTGTGTATGGGAAACATACGCAGATGACAAGCTTAGACAATTATTATTATTATTATTAAAGCGAGGGACTACTGTAAAGTTTGTTTGTTTGTTTGTTTGTTTTCTTAAACTATACAGTAAAATGTTTTCAGATTGAGTTGTGGACAATTCAGCCCTCTGTTGGTTTGATTCCCATATGAATGTGTCTTCCTGATTCAGTGTACTACAGTAAAATCACCTTGATTACTGTTTACTGCCAGTAAGACACTGACTACTCATAGCTACTCAAGACAATCACACTTCAAAGATGACAACGCTCGTAAATGTTTTTTGATAGCATATGTACTCACTTCTTTGTTTTCACTTTATTTATTTATTAGCTCTTTTTTTCCCTCTTTATATTCTCTAATTTCTCACCACTCACTTGTTCTGGCAGTCATTAAAAAAGCAGTGAAATTTCCCCTCGTTCACTTAGCCCAGATTCAACTCTGCAAGCCGGCTGTGCGGCGGCTGTAGCTTAACAGAATGTAAATAGAGCACTGTTTTTCACATTACTTCACCACTTATTTTTAGGATCTGAACAAGAGCAGGCAAGGGTGTGCCTTTTTAAAGCTGCAAGTTCAAGCCTTATCAACTAAATATGCCGAGAGAGAAAAAAGAGGATAGAAATTATAAATCAAACCCAACAACAATGACCCAATAAAGGAAGTGATGTCTTGGCTTATAGTTGAAGTTTTAACTGTATCTGGCAAACAGTGTTGGAGCAGTTTTTTTTTAAGAATAGGGAAAGAATGTTGTCTCGCTGTCTGTGTCTTGTGCTTTGTTCATATTTAACAATGACTCAAGATGTTATAATTTTTTTAGTTTGGCTCAAAACCGGTTAAGCCTAATATATGCTGTAGAATTTGGTGCTATATTTATGCTGCATTAAGAGATGAGCAACAAACCTCAAACTTCCGTAATTTGGATTTCCTCCCAGTTAAAGGTAGATTAGTTTTTGTTATTGTTCAGCTCGTAATTTTTGTTGTTGTTTTCTAACGAAAAAATGTGCCAGTGGTTCGTTTGGAGGTTTTTCAAGTCTGGCTCCTGCCGTCCCATATACAACTGAATAACTTTTGGAGACGTTCCAATATAAGATGGCCGCCACAGTAAATCAAATGTAGCAAACAGAAAATGCACAATAACAGCTAATTTGGTGGATGTTGAGCTAAAATTTGGTGTGGTAGTAGCTGAGACTCATTTACAACACTGACTCCATGTTGCAAGATTTCACAGTGTCACATTATATTATTTACAAGGTTAGAGTATTTACAACTCACGTCTCTTCCCAGCATACAATTAATTTAGGTTAAGTCTCCTGCAAAGGTGGGAGACAATTTGCATTCTTTTAGGCAATGCTACGCCTTTAGTTTGGTAAAATTATTGTATTAAAAGTGTAGTGAATAATGTTTTTTTCCCCATCTCTGAAAGACAGCTTTCCTCTGAGTCACCCCTCTGCTCACTTCAGGAAATGTATTTTTCCAACTTCTTCTCCAGTGGATTTAGTTCCTCTCTGTTCTACAGCTTTAAAGTCAAAAGTTGATGGTGCTGGTCAGCAATTTTCAAGGATTTCTTTTCTTCTGCCACTGGTTGTAATATATTTTCTTTTAAAGATATATCAAAATGACTACATAAGTACTTGCAAATGCAGCTTTGACAATTCGACCATTTGGCAAAAAACTGCAGTTGGCGCGTGTGGTTGTAATAACGAACTACAGTATTCTATGAATGCATTTTACACTTGTTTCATGTAAAAATGGATTAAAGCAGCCCAGGTTGGTGTGTTTGTTTCTGTGGGTGTGCGTGCGTCTGTGTGCGCGTACATGTGCGTTTGCAAGGGTTTTGCTAAAGTGCTAACCCCACCGTGTTCGTCGCAATCACTGAACATGATGAGTCATCATTTTCCGCCGAGGTTAGCTGTTACCCCCCGATGAACAGTGAATTCACAAGCCCCGAGTCTCACACAAACAGACACACACCATCTATGTCCCCAACAGGTTCACAGGCGAGCTAAAACGATATAAAGAGTGTTTTGAATTGAGCCATCAATAAACAGCAGCTCTCTTTCCATTTTCTGTGATGCTTTTTGTGCACAGCTCTGAAGACGCACACGCTTGTGCTTGGCCTTGTCACTGTCCAAACAGCCCTTCTATAGTGAGAGGCTCCAATGAAGTGGATCAGCTCCAGCTAAGACACCCTTTCACACTTCCTCCCTTCCTTTCTCCAAAGCCCTCCCTCCTGTGTGACCGCAGGTCCTTCCTTCCTTCCTCCTAACACAGAGGCCTGGGGGAGTCACAGGGGAGTCAGGGTGACCGGATGCGCCCTGATCAGACAGACAGACAGGGACGGACATGCAGACAGGAGGATGCTGCAGCTACTGTGGACCTTGGGCTTGGTTTTCTTCCCATCCGGAGCTGCAAGGAGAGTGACATCATTCCTGTTTTGATAGAACAGCAGGAAGGTGGAGGGAGATGGAGGCCAGCAGAGTGTATGGCTGACAGCATGTGGACACAAGAGGAAGCATAAGTGGTGATCAGAAGGAACATGTCAGAGAAGGCCTACAGGAAGCTTTGCTTTGCCAAACAGGAAGTACAGTACTCTTTTAATTGCTATAAAAATGTGAACAGGGCTTTCCTTCTAGAGCAAAGTGGGTTTACAAGTACAAGTATAGAGTTAGCCGGTGCATGTTCCTCACACAAGAAATGTAAAAACCAGCCCATCCAGCAGTTCTGTATCTCACAAGACTTGAGCTCGTGTTAGTTTCACAGCGCTCTTCAGTGTAGTTTATCTCCTGTACAAGACAACCATTTCCTCTCTCATTCTCTGGGGGAAGAAAAGAAACGACTTCAAGTGGCGAAAGGACCAGAAGTAAGATGAGAGAATCTCAATACCAGCATTTTTTTTTACATTTTTTTTTTCCCCCGTCCCGCTTTTGTTAAAGAGCTTACAGTGAGTGGCAGCTGTGCTCCTCGGCTGCTGTACACGACTTCAGAGAAAACATTACTGCTCTCCGTCTATTCACCCCATAGAAATGCCAGCTCTGGTCATCAATTCTGAGCCTTGTGCTGTCACTGTGGGCCTCTGCACACAGCAGCTGGCTGCAGGAAGACAAGCGCTCTTCCACAATCTGTCCAAAGATCAGCTGCATCCAGCTGTCCAGCAGCAACCCCACCATTCAGAGCGCCTCTGCTGAGGGAGGCCTCTTTTACTGTTGTCACCGGTCTCTGCTGACTGTCCCCTTCACCACACTTTCTTTTTCACTTCTTCCTTCCTAAGTTTTCAGCTGCACAGACACATCCGCCCCTTGAGCTGCACAGAAGGCCCCATATGTCTGCCCGGGCTTGCTTTCAGTCTGTCTTTTACTTTCTTCCCAAGTCAAATTGTCCATCTGCCTCTCCCATTTACCAACTTTTTGTCCATTATTTTCATCTAGCTTTTTTCTTTCCCTGCTATTCTCCTCCTGTTCACCACGCTGTGCTTCTTAGATTAACTTTCTCTCTCCTTTTTTTTTAACAATTGTCCCTTTTCTTTCTGTCCGCTTCATCCTTGTCCCCTCTGTGTCATTTTGTGGTAACCATTCCTCTTTTCCTTCTTTGTTGGTTGCCATGTCTCAGTTTCTCCACTCTTTTCTCTACAGTTCTGTCCCCTTTTTTGCCACTTACTCTTATTTCCGCACAATTTCCATCTCATTCTTTGTCACTCCGCAGCAATCTAAACTATACCCCTTTTTTCCCAAATGTCACAATACTGTATCTTTTCTTCACCCTTTTCTTTAGAGTCTGTCCCCCTTTCTGCTGCATTTTTTTCACAGGTGTCTGTAAGGCGGGGATTTACATTTTCTCAGGACAGGCAGCCCGTGGAGAGAGGCCTGCTGGCAGATCAAAGGCCCCGGCTGTAAAACAATCTGAAAGAGTCCGGCATTAGCATCCATCAGGGTACCTTGAAAGCTCCCTGATCAGCAGAGAGGGAAGCTGAGGGCCCCCCGAAGTGAAAGCCCAGACCAGAAAGGGGTGGAGGGAGGGTGGAGAGAAAGAGAAAGGAGGAAGGGAGGAAAATTCCTATAATGACTTTCAAATGTTATTCTGTATTTGTTTCGTCATCAGTCTCACCCGTTATCTTTTGCTCTTTGATTTTATCTTATCTTTGGTACTTTTTCTTATGATCGGAGTTCTCATCACTTGCTCGTAGGTCAGATATCAGTAGTAGAATCAAAATAAAATAAATACAAGCTAAACTGGTAAGAGGCCCCGGGGAAGACCCAGAAGCCGTTGGAGGGATTGTGCATATTCTCTGGCCTGGGAATGCCTCGGGGTCCCCCAGAACGAGCTGGAAAGTGTCGCTGAGGAGAGGGATGTCTGGGTTTCTCTCCTGGACCTGTTGCTCCTGTGATCCGACTATGGACGAGCGGTAAAAGATAGTGAAGGAGATGGACAAAAGAAAGACTGTACTGTGTTCAGAAAGAAGCAAAAAGTGGATGTTTTTGATTTCTTTATATCAAACAAAGAAATATGGGAGCTGTAGTCAGTGGGCTCCATCGTTCCTACAATAGCAACCAAACGTGTGATATAGATCAAGATTAGACCTGCGCTCCTCATCTAATCTACTATGGTAGTTGTGTTTTTGTTCCCTGTTGTGAAGTGAAGTGGGGAAATTGGAAATATCCTCCATCTGTCTATGTTGTGAGCATGTTCACTTGATGTCAGACTAAATGGCTGCCGCGGACGGACATTCAACGTAACGCTGCACCTGTGAGGTATTTTTGATTTTTTTCAAACAATTCTGTCAAACAATTCAGACAAACAAGATTCGAATGATTTGAAGACTAAGGACTTAGTTGGATGGAGAATGAAGATTAGTTGATGATTACGACTGACTTACCTGATCCGGGTGCCTTCTGTGAACCGGGTTGTCACTCTTGGGCCGGCGGGTCGCTGGAGCTGAGGATCCGGTTTTCGAGTTTCAGACCTGGGAGCTGGAGCTAGTGGACTGGTGAGCCTTGTAACTGGGCCTCGTCTCGGCCTTCGGCGGTCTTTAACTGATCTCTGTGGACTTCGACGGAGTTCGGCGGTACATGTTTGTCAGCCATAGTGGGCTGGTGGGCCTAGAAGCTGAGCCTCGTCTCGGCATTGGTGGACTTCGCCTGACTTCGGCTAACTTCGGCGGACTTCGGCTGACTTTGGTTGACTTTGTTGGACTTCGGTGGCTTTGAGCCTCGTCTCGGCATTGGCGGTCTTCGCCTGACTTCGGCAAACTTCGGGGGACTTCAGTGGACTTCGGCTGACGTGGGTGGACTTCGACAAAAATTGCACTCCTGCCAGTGGGTCCATATCTCAAGGAGAAGAGTGACTAGGATTGAGGCCTAATCTTCTGCTTCTCAAACTGACAAACAGCTTGTAAGTACATTGAATAATGGCAAGTAAAGGAAAAAAAGGGAAGAAAGAACTTGTGGATGAACAAAATCTTGAAACTATGGATGATATTAAAAATTCAATAAACTTTATGGGACAAGAACTAGTCAAGCTATCCTCTAAACAGGAACAATTAATTGGATTATTTGAGGAAGTGAAGCAACTCAAACTTTATTTAATTGAAAAGGATAAGAAAATTATTGAACTTGAAAATAAAGTGGATGATATGGAGAGGATTGCAAGACAAGAAAACTTGGTGATATCAGGTTTGGAAGTTAAACCCAGATCCTTTTCTAAAGCTTTGACTGGTATGGATACTACTGAAAATGTGACGCCTCAGGATCTACAATCCCTGGAGAAACAAGTGGTGACTTTTTTACAAGATAAAGACATTAATATTACCCAAGACGATTTATCAATGTGTTACACCTTGCCAAACAAGTCTAACAAAAGCAAACCAGCTATAGTTGTTAGATTTATTAGCAGGAAAGTAAGGAATACAGTGATAATGCAAACAAGAAAATTAAGTGGGACTAAGGTCTACATCAATGAACATTTAACTAAAAAGAATAGCAATATTGCATGGGAAGAAAGGTTGTTAACAAAACAAAAGAAAATAGTATCGACTTGGACAAAGAATGACAATGTCTGGATTATAGCACAAGAAGGACAATGCCCTAAAATAATAAAAGATTTGAAGGACTTGGATAAATTTGGATAATCCAAATGAATAGACCGAAATATCAGCCAGGGAAGGAATAACTTTGGAAATGATAACAAATAAGATTATAATCAAAAAATGTATAATGTCAATGATGAGATTGTAACGGAATTCTTTCCAATTGTGGATGTTTGTGACTATTATGATGCAAATAAGTTTAAGGATATAAGTTCAATTAAGCCTGGACTATTCAATAATTAATTTCAATACTAGAAGTTTAAATGCAAACATTTAAAAAATGTCGGATTATTTAAAACCATTAAAAACAACATTTACAATAATAACATTATCAGAAACGTGGCTTAATGATGAAACTGTAAATAATGCATACATCGAAGGGTACGAAATATATAATAGGAACAGAATTAACAGGAGAGGGGGTGGGGGGGCCCTTTTTGTTAAAAGTGAAATAAAATGTAAACTAATTGATGAAATGTCTATAATTGACGACAAAGGGATTAAAATGTTAACAATAGAAATTATAAATAATAATGATAAAAACATTACAGTATAATAAGTTGTGTTTATAGACCACCTGATTCTAACATTGAATCATTTACAGATAAAATTACAGAAGTATTGGAAAAAGGTTGTACCAAAACAATGTTTATATGTGGCGATTTCAATATCGATTTGGGGAATATAAGAAATTCTAATATTAGTACATTTGTTGATTCAATGCATACCTTAATATATGGGCGGCCGTGGCGTAGTGGTAATGGCAGCCGTCCCCCGATCGGAAGGTTGGCGGTTCGAATCCTGGTTCCCCACACCATGTGTCGTTGTGTCCTTGGGCAAGACACTTAACCCCAAGTTGCTCCCGGTAGGACTGGAAAGCGCCTTGCATGGCAGTCTGCCGCTACCGGTGTATGAATGTGTGTATGAATGGATGAATGGTTGGTATTGTAAAGCGCTTTGGGGCCCCTCATCGGGGGCTGGAAAGCACTATATAAATAAGCTCCATTTACCATTTACCATTTAAATCTTTATCCATTGATATTGAAACCAACGAGGATTACAACGCACAAGTGCAACAATACTGGATAACATTTTTACAAATACAATAAATGGGGGTGTGGTTAGTGGCATTCTAATGACTGATCTTAGTGATCATTTACCGGTCTTTACAATCAACAAAAAATATCACAGTAACATGAACAAAATTACTGGAAAGAAAAAAATTATAAATACGTCAAAAACATCTTTAGACAAATTAAGATATGATTTAGTTAATCAAAATTGGGATAATGTTTACGTGGAAGATGTAAATAAATCATATGATGAATTTATGAATATTTTGGAGATATTGTATGAAAAAAATTGTGTGCAAAAAAATTATACTGTGAAGAAATATGTGGATCAAAAATGGATGACCAAATGTTTGAGAAATGCATGTAAAAAGAAAAATTATTTGTATTCTATTTTTTTGAAACGTAAAACACAAGAAGCTGAAGACAGATATAAGAGGTACAATAACAAACTAGTGGGGATAATAAGAAAAACATAAGAAAGAATATTACAGTGATTTATTGAATAAATGTAATGGTGACATGAGGGCAACATGGAAGGTTGTGAATAGTGTCGTGAAAAAACATGTAAGAATAAGTAGTTCACCAAATTTTGTCATAAAAGATAAGGAAACTACTGTATGTTAAAAATGAAATTGTTAACAGATTTAATAAATACTTTGTGGATGGAACAGACCTGGCTGCAAAAATACCGAAAGTTGATGAAAGTGTGAACTACTTAACTGAGGGTTATTTAAACTGTATGTTCCTGGAGAAAACTGATTCCGAAGAAATTATGAAAATTGTAAATATGTTTGCTGACAAAAAATCTAAAGACTGGCTGGATATGGACATGGTGTTTGTGAAAAATATAATGAGTTACATAATTAAGCCTTTCACATATATATGTAACTTAGCCTTTTCATCTGGAGTATTTCCTGATTTCATGAAAGTGGCTAAGGTGATACCTCTTTTTTAAAGTGGTGTCAACTCTGAGTTTAACAACTACAGACCAATATCATTATTGTCACAATTTTCAAAAATCTTGGAGAAAGTGTTTGTCATCAGGATTGATCAATTTGTTGAAAAGTATAATATTCTCACCAATAATCAATATGGGTTCAGAACAGGAAATTCAACATCCATGGCTCTGATGGAATTAATGGAATTAATAACTACAGCGGTGGATCATAAACAGTATTGTGTGGGTGTATTTGTTGATTTGAAAAAAGCGTTTGATACAGTTGATCATAATATACTCCTTGATAAGTTACATAGATATGGTATTAGAGGACTGGCATTGAAATGGGTTTGTAGTTATTTGAGTGATAGGAAACAGTTTGTGCAAATTGATGAGGTGAAATCTGAGCCCAGAACTATTACATGTGGAGTTCCTCAGGGATCGATACTGGGACCAAAATTATTTATATTATATATAAATGATTTGGTGCAGGTCTCTGGACTCCTTAAATGCATTCTCTTTGCTGATGACACCACTTTTGTTGGTTGTGGTGACAATATTGAACAAACTTTGAAATTAATGATGACAGAACTTGCAAAAATTCAGACTTGGTTTAAAGTTAATGAATTAACATTGAATTTGGATAAAACTAGTTACATGCTATTTAGTAATAAAAAAAATCAATTGATGTACCATTTTTAATTGACGGATCTGAGATTCAGAGAGTTCATGAGGTGAGGTTTTTGGGCATCACCATTGATGATAAATTATCTTGGAAACAACATATAAGTTCAGTTAAAGCAAAATTATCTAAGTCTATTGGGATATTTTACAGAGTTAGAGATTTATTAAATGATAAGGCACTTTATGTGTTGTATAATACATTATTTCTGCCACACTTAATTCATGGTGTTAGCATTTGGGGTACGGTGTGTAAATCAATTACAATGCCAATTTTTATATTGCAGAAGAGAGTTGTTAGAATTATCACCAGAAAGAATTTCCATAATCCGTCAAGCATTTTGTTTTATCAAATGAAACTGTTGAAGTTCTATGATTCAGTTGATTATAATATTTTGTTAGTTTCGTATAAAGCACAGAATAATGCACTTCCTTCAAATATTCAGAAGTATTTAAAAGAATGAATAGTTACAATCTTAATGGGACAAATGTATTTGTGAAGCCACATTTTAGGACTAGTTCAAGGGGAAGATCTCCTATAGTTCAAGGAATTGGTTTATGGAATGAATTGGAATCAGATATTAAAGTGGTTCAATCAATGGCTGTTTTCAAAAGAATGATTAAGTTTAAACAGGTAAAACATATATTTAAATACCCTGATGCATGCCCAATAATCCAGGTAGAATATATTTAAATGTGTTGGAATTTAGAAATTGTATGAGATACAGAAGGCAAAAAATAATAAAAATTAAGTTCATTGTCTTGGAAATCAAATGAGTTGGTTGTATAAAGTGTTTATTGGAGGTTAAAATTAAGTTATTTTGGAAATCAAATGAGTTGGTTGTATGAATTGTTTATTGGAATGTAAGGGGCAGATAAAATAAGATTTTTTCTTCTTCTGCCGCCTTTTTATATATGTCTTGTCTTTTATTTTCTTCTATTGTATGTATTATTGTTGTGTATTTTTATTAAATGAATAAATAAACAAAAACAACAACAAAAATAAGTGAGGTACCGACTTCTATTTAGATGTGCGGATACAGCTAAGCATAAGAAAGTTTTCTTTTGCCACATCAAAATCCAAGATGGCTGCCACTATATACTGCATGTCCTTCCGTCTTATGAGTTGGATAACTTCAAAAATAAGCAGATATGTTTTTATAGGTTTTATATTGCTTACAAGTATAATATATGGTGGCCCTGGTGGTGGCCAAAGGTTAATCTATAGAAGCCAAGGCCACCATTAGCCACCCCTGGCCCTGGGCTCTGCCAGTGCACAAGGTCATGGATAAAATTGCTTTGTTTTTATCATTCTTTTTTGTTTCTTACGCTCATTTTTTTTATTTTATTTTTTGCATTAGACAGTTTCTCTGTGCCTAACTTGTTCTGTTTGGCAACATGAATTTACCGACCAGAGTTTATTCACCCTGCAGTCAAAATAATCTCAATCTAATAAGTAAATATTCATCAAAATGTAACAGTTATTTTTTTATAAAAGTGTATGAACAAGTGATAAAATTATGTAAAATTACTGATAATGAGATTGTTTCAAATCTGCTTTGGTCAAAGCTCTGTTCGTATTAGCTGTTAGCTCATCTCCTTTAATTTAGCAAAGCATCATGCAATGATGCATATATCATGAAACAAAATGTCACAAATAAAATGTGTTTTTTTTTTACAGGATCAGAAACCCACACTGTCACTACTTGATAGTATTATTGATTTTACTTGATTTTATCACTTGTTTTATTTATTTATTTATTTTTAAGCAGGCCTATTCTGCCTCCACATTATTCTGTTTTTAATCTTAGTTGATATCATTATTGATTTTATTTGATTTTATCACTTGTTTTATTGTTGTAGCACTTTGAGATTTTTATTAATGAAAAGTGCGGTATAAATTGAATTTATTATTATTATTATTATTACTACTTGGAGTTTTCATGTTATTATTATTGTGCAGCTTGCTGACATGTGTTGAGTCTGACGTGTTCAGGGCCAGAGCTGCATGCCACTGTCTCAGCTCAGTAATGGGTGTCCCGTTTGTTGAACGTACACAGTTACGCACACACACACAGAGACAGGCAGTCAGACAGACACACTGTTAGTGGCAGGGTTCAGCTTGGCTGTCCTGTCCACCCGAGGATGAGTTCCTTCTCTGTTTAGGGAAAAGGATGTGATCTCATTCACTAAAAATCCAACCCCAACCTATGTCGCTTGCCACTCATGACTTAATCCAGACTTCTTTGTG